>CABFOW010000871.1:17109-180684 GCA_902141385.1 Timema californicum | reverse complement strand
CCCCCCCAAGACCCCTAATCAAAAAATTCATAATGTTAATCTGCCACTATTCTACCTCAGCTTGAATTAATAGCATCTAAGTTTAAAACACTGTTTAAGCATTCTCATGATAAAGTGTTGACTTCCTGTATTCTGGTAGACTAATACAAATCTAGATCAATTAATTGCATTTCCATCCCTCCCCAAAAAAATAGTAGCTTCACTTGATCAGCCGGTTACTACTAATCTAGACACTCGGAAAATAGAGTATTGCAGATAAATAACTTAATTTGGTGACTCTATGGTTGGGAGCACACCAAAAGAGCACACAAAAACAAAGCAAAGGCGTTTTTTTTTAATCTATTATGACCCAAAACCATTGATTCAATATATTAAAATGGGGCTGCCGCACACCGGTTAGTCAAAATCAAGAGCGCTTTAAAGGAAATTGTGTTGGCATCATTCAAAAAGCAAAATCACCAAAAAGCACAACAAAGCGCAAGTAGTCATGCCTGAACCCGATGGTACGAGAAAAATTGTTTCTGTCTAAACATACTACAACTATCACAACAATCTCGGTCACAGTGCGTGCACCTCCAGTTTTGCAATCGTAAGACATCGAACCGCTACTGGAACACTGCTGTCTCCTCTCCCTCCAATGGTTTGTTTTTCTGTACTTTTTCGTGAAAAGGTTTAAAACCAAATCGTTTTACTTGAAGCTAAAATGCTTTTTCTTTGTTTTTCTGTGCCTTTTTGGTGTGCGCCCAGCGTAAGAGATAAATAAAACGGGGGAGGGGAAGCTTAAATTATCAGAAATACTATTCGGACCAATTATATAAATGAAAGATTTTGGTATTTAACTATCTTTCCCACCCACTTCGGTGGCTTTATAGTCTAAGGCGCTACTCTCACAATAGACTAGACTGCCGGAGACAGGGAAATCGGGGCTCGATACCAGTTGGGTGTATTGAGGGTGGTTTCCCTCAACTATTTTCCAGTCTCCCTTTACGCAAATGAGGATACACTTCCTCTAAATATCAACCTTCTTAATCCCTAACAAATTAATGTAATTAGTACATAGGCGCGTAACCTGAACGGGTATTAAGACAACGTGCTTTAAAACAATTGTCCTTCCACCACACCCCAACTTATCTACAATGGCCTTAAGACACTCAATACATATTTTTTAAAGTTCACCGATGTTAAAAACTGTAATAGAGAAATAGATTGAGTTCTGAAAATGTTTATTATACTCACTCACGAGAGGAAAACGGGTGGACCTATTTAGATTTATGTTCTCGGCACGGGGAACCCTAATCTATCAATTTTAGAGATTTACCAATAATCACCAATGAACTAACTGTAAGATTACTTCTCTATTTGACGCTTTACTTGCCGTATAGGTGGTGACTTACTTATAACAGATCAGTTTTGAAAATTATGCAAACGACATCGTGAAACTAGAATGTCCAATCCCTTCGTAAGCTCTGTTCAGGTCTCACAGCAATAATGCATATTGATTTACACAAAGTGTCGTCACATATTGTGTCCTTCCAGCATGCATGTTAATCATTTACAATGCTGGCTTTCACGCACGGGCTACTAATACTGTAAAAAGAAATTAGATATGTGTTTTAAAATAAATTGTACAATACATTCGTACATACTTTCTCATATACTCTTTTATAGCTAAGAACAAAAGTTTTATAAGAGGTTGCAAGTAAACTACCTTTGACCACAAATAGTAAAAATTATTTGGTTTTCACCTAATGGCCACGTACCTCAAAAGAAAGAGCTTTGTATAAAAGATTTGTAGTTATATTATTGATGTCACGTAATATAAATTCTACATCATCCCTAAACAGAAAAATCAGACATTGATATTTATATTTTCAGTTGCATTCAGATATAAATTGGACAATTGGACGGGAAAAATTGAATGGACAAATTAAACTGGCTTATAAATAATGTTTTTATAACAACTCTTAAGCCGATAAAATAGTAAAAATATATCTAGGGAAGGAAAAATAATTTATTTTGAATTGAGGAACGTGGCTAATTTGAGTAACAATTATTGACCTCTAATGTGAAGCTATTTTTGCAAAGTAGACTGCCACTTTTAACTAATCATTATCCTCTCTTCTGCACTTTAGACGATTTCGGTGTCATGTTCCGAAATATTCACCTAATCTTTATCGCTTTCACACTTTCAGACACTTAATTTTCACAAGTTATTACAATTTTTATTGTTAATGATTGCATATTGATTATTTTACAAGAAATAAAGACATCTACGGCTATCCAATAACAAAAAAATTATACAAAAACCATTAACTAAGCGTGACTAGAAACTTGAACGTATTTGGTCACTCAGGGATCCTTCCCCAACCGAATTTCACTTTGGACTAGTAGAGCTGGCCAAAGGCTCATCCTAAGGCCCGTAATGCCTTTATATTAACTTTAATATTTTACTTACTCCTCTNTCCCCAAACGATGTAATACTAATTAGATATAATTTATCCTGGTCCTCCCTTCCTCCCATAAAACAGCTAGTATATATATTTTAGTCTGACCAATCTTCCCTTCAATCAGCCTACATCCCGCCACTTATGTAATACCAAGTAGATATTTAGCCTCAACCCTCCCCCTCCCAACCTCTATAACTTATCTTTTTACATTAATAATGAATTTCATTATTTCATAGGGGATTCTTTGTGACACTTAATGGACTCATGTTTAATAACACTCAGAATTAATTTTAAAGCCTGGATATAAATTATTTCAAAACACGATAATTTTTTTTGACACTATAATTTAAGTGTAAGATCTGTGTTACGTAACACTGTGATGTATCCACTCTCTCCCCATCAAACACCGTGTAGACATTAGAGCTCACCTCTCTCCCCTATCAACAGCGTTAAAACCCACATCGGTGGCCCCATGGTCTAAGGCGCTACTCTTGCAATAGACTAGACTGCCGATAGCAGGGAGATCGAAGTCAGAATCTTGATCGGGTGTATTGAGTTTTTTTTTTCAAAATGGTTCTCCACTCTGAAAATGTGAGTAAACGTCCTCTAAATATAACCTTCCTTGTCCATAAAATCACTAGCGTAATTAGTACATAAACGTATAACCCGAATGTGTAATAAAATGTGGTGCTAAAAAAACATGTTTAGTGGTTTATAAATAACACACGAGGTCGTGGTCTAGATTGCTATATCTCAGAAAGTTTCAACTTAATTATATAAAAAGAGATAATACAATAAAACGCTCTAAAAGTAACATGTATAACAAGATAAAATGCCTGTCTTTTATCACCACCCGTGCTACCAATAAAGCGGTAAGATTAATTTTTCTTTAAAAATCAAGAACGAAATAGCAAATACTCCATAGATATTAGTTTTAAACATTGTCATTACAGCCATTTGAAAAAAAATCTATTTTCCGAAAATCAGTCATCAAGTAAACTAGCATAGGTTTAAAAAAAAAACTTCAATTTTTTTCTCGAGGTATGAACATAGTGACATCGAGGTAGCTTATATACATGTAAAGTTTGAACCAAATCCATTATTCATTTTTGGATGTAGCTCCAGGTTCAGAGAGTTATTCACACAGAGGACTACTTTTAACTCTAAAGTTTACGAAAATATAAATATACTAGGTTTGCAAGACTTGAGTTGCATTATCCAGTATGAATAAAGCATTTAGTTGGTCTGTATATGGAAATGAGACGCAACACGCTATATTTATTTTATTAAGTTTACATCATCATAAATTAAAGATCAATTTAAGGGGTAAATCAGAGGAAGGTAGCTTGGAGGAATTCCGCCCTTATATTTATAAAGAGGAAAATTCAATGATAACACAAGTGGAAAACCATTTTAATGCTGGGTGGGATTAAAATTTTGACCTCAGCGTCACAGAAAATCCAGTCGTTTAAGAGAGCGACAACTTAGACCGAGTTATCATAGATGTGTGTCTTAAGGTTAAAAGTCATATGAATACTTTTTGTCAGTAAGCCTACATAATCATCGGCATTGGAATCATGGCCATACAGTTCTCCAATAATAGTGGTAGTTAATTCTTTGATCTAGTCTAAATCGTTATGGACTCTTGCTCATATGCTTGGCTATAAAGTCTAATAGAAGTGTCACGCGTCTTGTTTTATTTCTATTTCTCTTCCGGAATACAAAGAGAAACCTTGTTTGGTAAACGTTCACCTACCTATTCTACCAGGTCACTAGTCTCTGCAACAACCATGGCTTAAGATTGGTAAAACAGAAGTGCATACGATAGTATGATCAAGAATGAACAGGTGTTACAAGCATTATGATCCCATCTCATATAGCACCCCTTCATGGGAAACAAAGTCATCAGGGTAACTTTGTGTTCTGGTATGGTAGTGGTGATGTAGAGGGCTAAAATTTTTGCAGCAGTGGTAATATCGTGATTGGCGTGTTCTATAAAAGAAATATTTTAAATTATTCAACCAAACAAATTAAATATATTATATTAAAATGTATTTATTCTCAAAATTTATTAAAACCTTTTTCATTATGATATAGTATTTCATCCCATGTTAACATTATATAGTTTGTATCAGCTATCTTTGTTTTTTGTTTTAAATTCTAATATTAAAAAGAAATTCTATAGAATCTAGCTTCATTACTATTTTAGTATATAACCCGATTATTAGACATCTTGTGAGAGCCTAATTAAACGTACATATTTATTTTGGTAATATAGTGCCATCTTACTACTACAATTGAAAATCTTTAGTACGGCACCCTTGGAGCCTTATAAGTACCGAATTGCATAATTCAGTTTCTAAGAACCCTTTAAATACCCCTTATGCCTAGCCCTCGACTTGCCACATCAAACTACACACTTATTGCTATGCCACACAAGGTAGAATAAGGCTTGAAACAGGAAATAATACACCACCTTTTGCAACTCTTGGTCACTTGGAACTTTGGCGCCTTTTGTACTGTTACTACGCCCTGGTGGTTGCCCCTCAAGCTAATGACGGTAGATTCAAAACGTGCCAGACCATGGGAATGGGATTTTTATACATTTTCTGCCTATTTATTACTCGTTTACATATAAATGTTATCATACTTTCATAGTAGAATAAGGACCTTATTTCTATTAAGTATCGTGGACTATCTCTCCTCTCTGTATTTTAGTTTATGAAAGGGTCATATTGAGGCAGTCACTGACCGCAACTGCTTCTGAGAGAATGGGATTGCGTTTAGGTGCATCTGTGTGAGCATCAAGCATGGATTGGAATCTTACATAAAGACAATTACCTGTATGAGAAAAATACTCTCACCCTTATTCTGAATATTAAATTTTATTTGCTTCAACCTGTAAGGGCCTGGCAACAATATTCAGTTTAGCTATATATAATTAAAGTATATTTTCCAATTACCAATATTTTGAAATTTCCTGATGTAAATAAAACCAAATAAAAGAGGGTTTAATTATTATTTTAGTATTTTTTAAATTCTTACATAGAAATCTTTAATAAATAATAATAATAACTACGAGTATAAATAAGTTACATTGCCATTATTTGAGCTGAGCATTTTAGATACGGTTTGGTAATGCTGAATCTTGGCGATAAAATACAAGTTTGCTAAATATTTAACAATGAGAAATGAATTCTAGGTGTAGGCAGACGCATTGCAAGATGTTTAAATTCTATATAAGAGCATTATGGTGGATGAGCAGAATATTTTGTTATAATCATTAAAGTATTTAAGAGAAGGAATCTATTACGTATAAAGAAATGATCATAGAAGAGAGTGGTTTTGATCTTATAAATGACTTGGATTAAATTGTTATGGATATTACTGCAGATAAATCTTTCATTATTCTTATTCCAGCAACAGCGCTCAAAAACAAATAACTAGCACTACTGGGAGTAATTAGAAAATTTCTTTCAGAGCTACCACTGGAGTTCGTAGCTATCAGAGGCCAATAAGTGTACTCATCTCTGTTTGTATTTCATAATTCAGCAACAATTAACTATGCATATTTTCCATAATTAAGATGGATTGGTGACTCATTTAAGTACCATGCAATATTCAGCTAAAAATAAAAAGATAAAGGGAGAGTCAATTCTGCTATTATTCTCCACCATAATAAAACAAAGTAAGGAATTGATACACTGAGAAAGTTATATCAGATGTACACTTAGTTTACTATAAAGGGTAACTAGATTACCTTACATTATTCAACTATAGCACAGCTTATAATATATGTCCATTGTGTAGTCCATCAAGATTAGTCTGTCGCCTCTTAGGGAAAACGAACGGTACGTAACAAAAGAATGACAAGAAACTGGCTGATGATGTTGTTATCTATATGTTAAAAATTAAGTGCCCTACATCTTTTAATAATTTGAAATATGCCTAAATAGGCCTAAAACTGTAATATCAAGAATTATTATAATATAAGGATGTTTTTATAAAAATGTTTTTGCCCTAAGAAAACAAAGAACAATGTGTTGCTATTTATTAGACAACTACAGCAGCTTGAATTATTACAAAGAGTGGGAACGCTCACCAGATAATAAGCTTAATGACTAGTGGAATAGGTTTTTATCTAATTTTTAAAAAAACTTCCATTTTATGAAACGATCGTGCTAGTAAGCCAGTAGATGAATAACACATTGGTTTCTATGTAATCTAAAAAAAATGTATTTTTATAAGTTTTATTCTGTTTAAATTTTGCTACCTTAAAAATTAATAGTTTAAAATTTTTAATGTTCAGAGTATAAAAGTAATGGAAGATCTAGCATCTACATAGATAATATTCATAAAAATACTTGACATGTTGGTCAATATTAACTTTAGGTTAGAAGTCGCTAAGTTGGACACCATTGATATACACTGTGCTAGAATTAATAATTACTAAGTTATTGACATACATTACTCTATAATTAGTAGTCATTAAGTTGCTAGGCATTGATAAAACCCTATTTTATCCTATAATAAGTACTAATTAAGTTGTTAGATATTGATATATTCTACTTTATAATTAGTAATAATTAAACGTAAAGCCATATATATACATTAACATAATCTATCATTAGTAGTAATTTAGTTGCTAGCCAATTATATACTATACTCAAAAATTAGTAGTAATTAAGCTGATAGGCATTTATATACACTACATTCGAATTAGTAGACGTAGGTTTGTAGACAATGAGATTCCCTACTCTAAAATTAGTAGTCTCTAAGCTGGTACGTATTAATAAACACTACTCTAGAATTTGTAGTCGCTAAAGTGTATGCAGTGATATAAACTATTCTAGACTTACTAGACTATAAGTTGTTAAGCATTGATATACACTATTCCAGAATCAGTAGTCACAAATTTGGTTGGCCCTGATATACACTACCTTGGAAGTTGTAGTCGCAAAGTTATGGGAAATGGTATAAACTATTCTAGTTACATTAGAATTGGTTAATTTGCTATTCATTAATGTTTACTATTATAGTTCAATAAGTGTCTGTTAAGTTGGTAACCATTAATAATCACTACTATGGTTAATTTTGTAGCCCTTATTTGGGTAAACCTGCTTATCCCTTTAGGAGCAAAATAGTGAATCAGAATTATATTGTTTGTAATAATCTATAGTCCGGTAAGCAGTACAAAATTATTTCCTTTTTATTATTTAAATAAACCATAAGATTAAGGGACAAAAGGGAAAGCTGGGATGTTGGCGATAGGAATCGTAAGGTAGGGATAAA
Organism: Timema californicum; assembly: GCA_902141385.1. Classification (NCBI taxonomy): domain Eukaryota; kingdom Metazoa; phylum Arthropoda; class Insecta; order Phasmatodea; family Timematidae; genus Timema; species Timema californicum. Next base: position 172,945 of record CABFOW010000871.1, on the reverse strand, counting down.
TGAAAACTTTCAAAATAAAATTATAATATTGAACTTTCTATTTAGATAAGAAAACGATATAATTCTATAACGAAAACTTACTTTAGGTACTTGTTAGAAAAAGGAATTTCAGGCTTGTTTAAATATATATGTTTTATTTGTTATGTGGTATTCTATCTTTTTTTAAGTTGAATTTTTGTGACATACTTTGAAATAAACTCTACTAAAACCATTTTACTAAAATATTAAGTATTTTATGGCCTCTAGTGGCATTATAAACAATAATAAATATTTAAATTCTAGCTGTATGTAGAGACAGTATAGTTTACTTTACTAAAGTATATTTCCTAATCAGGCTGATTTCTATTCTCCTTCCAGGCGAATGTTTATGAAATTATTTAATGAGTAGATTTCTCATAGCTTTTATTGGCATTATAAACTAATAATGTTTATTAACTCTAATCCAAAACTGTTTCAAAACAAGACAATTTCATTTCTCAAAATGAGAAATATAACATTCAACAACACGCATAAGTGGGCACGCCCCGCCACACGTGATCTAAGACATCCAGAACGCAGCACGTTTGTTCTGGTTTGCCGATAGTGGAGAGAGTGTGATTAAAACCCCAGATAGTTTTACTGAACGTATGTTTTCCTCAGTGGTTTCTCAATTTACCTCCACACAAATACGGATATATCTCTTTTAAAGCCCTAACTTACTGAACTAATGACGTTATAGTGTCAACCCACCGAAAAACCTCATCCGTACAACATCGTTTAATTAAAAGGGGTTATCCAAGATGTGTAGGAAGACGCAATTAAAACCCAAACCTAAAACGTTCAGGTATAAAAATATGGGTGTATTTGACGAATCGGTACATTATCTACCTTCCATGGTTTGGAAAAGATTTAAAATGACTAAAATCTAGATGGCTACATTTGACATTTCTGATAGCTGGGACTGCGCAAGTCCCGTACATAGAGATTGGCAAGACTTCTCCACCCCCATTTCGTACCACCCCTCCAAGGGCTGATGTGCAGGGGCGAATGAAAGCAAGCAACCCTCCTATCTGGCAGTAACTGAGTTCTGCCTTTCCAAGCTAGAAGCGCGGTGAAAAATGGGACCTAGTGCAAGTTAGTCCTGGTCAAAAGGGTGTTAACCGTTCCACCGCGGGCTGTTCATCTTTGTGTAGATTTTTTGTATCGCAATGTCTATTAGGATTTTAAAAAGAGACATAGGCTTGAAACACTCGCCCCGGCTGAAAACTATCCCGTCCTTTGAGTATGGACTAAAATATAGACTACGTTACGTGAAAATGATCAGTTTCTTTCTTTAGAATCGTGGCTTATAGGTTAGTCCTTTAAGAATCAATATAGGCCTACATGTTTTATAGATGGTAATTTTTATACAGTGAATTGCAAGCTTATGTGTTCTAAACAATAAATAATCTAGTTTAAAAAGTGTTTGATTGATATTTTAAAATTAAATATAAAATATTCGTTTGAATTGGATATCACATGTCTAAGAAACCTTTTTATTTCAGTAGAATCAAAAGTGAGTTAAGTGAATGTAGAAATGTTAGTTAACTTAGGTTTAATAGATTAATTCTTGTCTTCATAATGATGTCTAATATTTACTGTTGATGCTTATAGCTGGATGTAATTGAACTAAATCGATATAGTTGTTTTCAATGAAAAAATATTCTAAAAACTCGAAACATGGAACTTTTCATCAAAATATGCTGTTAAACAATAACTATTTACAACGTAGTTCCAAAATTTAAAGAGTGAGACTCTTGTGCTTCTCTACAAATGTTTAAAAAAGTGATTAAAACTTCTTGCCTTTATTTTTGTCAAAATTAATAATTTTAAATATGCCTCTTTGGCCGAAAACAAATTGAAACCTTTAAAACTAAATAGCATCACTTTATGAATCTAATACAACTTCAATGAGAAAATGGTGGTCACAAAACAATTTTAGTTCATATTTCAAAGGGTAAGTAATAGTTTTTACCGTAATCAATTTAATTTGCATGTGTGAGTCAATTTAATCGTTAACTAAAAAACATAAACTAATCAATGGTGTGATTTTTGAGAGATTTAATTTATCGTAGCTAAAGTGTTAAACAATAAATAAATAGTCAACTTTTATTACCACTCCTACCCATCTAAAAAAAACATGTTCCTATCCCTTGTTAAAATCCATCAGAGCGAAAGTTGTGTCTAGAAATCGATGCAGCGGCCATGGCTGTGCTGCATATTGGGAGCAAAGATAAGTAGTACATGCGAGGGGGAATTCTACTCCGACGCGACCTAACGAGATTATAGAACTGTTCTCATCTTAACATACTGTTCACATTATAATTGATAAAAGCATTTATATGTATGTATTAGAGAATTATTATTTAGGTGAACCTAAAAAATGTATTTATTTAGATGAGTTGTTCATTTAGATTCAATCGTTAAAGTCTGCGTACCTAATCTCTTTGTGATTTTAACATATCCGATTATCTAATAAGGAAAACTTAAATCATTTGATTTATTTATAACATTAATCCTCAACGGGGTTTGAGCTAAAAAGGGGTTTTAATTTCAAGACACAGAAAGGCATGGGTCATATTTTGTCTAAAATATAATTTCAAGTTATCTTAAATAAATTGCAATTTTTCTATTAACTTACTAAATAGTTTTGGTCTAAAGCTATGTCTTTAAGCTGATATAAATTGTATTGTAGTATATTCTCTACATCTCGTTATATTGAATTAGGTCTTATAGGTAAGAATAATTATAATTTTACAAATAAGACTAAAAAGTGAGCTCAATATTTTGACACTATAGTATCCTATCACTTAATATAATAATTGTGTTTAATATAAAAATAGAAATATATTATTTATTTTTATACATTACAAACATATTTATATAAATCACCCGAGAATGCAAGTGTTCTATCTCCAAAATTGTTAAATTTGAGATATTTGGTGTTTATGTTTATTTAGAATGCATATGATTCACCTACGGTGAAATTTAGATAACTATATAATTACTTAAGAAGATATAAACTCGAGTTGTCATCGGGTAACATTGGTTTTATACACATGGTCAAACTTCAATGCTCTCTTACACAAAAGTGAAAAATTGAACATAGAACACTTGCATTCTCGGGTGACGAAATGTTAATATAATAGTTACATATCCTATGTATAATAAATTCTAATATATATTATATATATGGCTTACTGTATAATCAGACCTATATACAAATATAATATTTTTTACATGTATATTATATATATTATACATTTATTCAAACTATATTTGTATGCATATGTATATACATATATATATATACTGTATATAAACTATATATACACTAATGTATATGTATAAACTCTTTATATACATTAATGTGTATATATATATATACACAAACACACACACACACACGATAAATGTGAATAAACCATCTATAATATAGGCCTACTTGTACCTAAATCTGTTAGTATTGTATAAAGTTTTCTTAACATAAGATTCAATAACTTTTACTGAATACTTTACATAATTTTTAATATCAAATGGTAAATTTAATACATTATAAATTTATACAATTTTTTTTTATCATACAATGAATATCATACCCACTCTTGATCCCGGTCGGGAGTACTGAGGGAGGTTTTCCTAAAATGGTTTCCCACTAACCTCCACACAAATGCGGGTACAATTTCTAGAAATTTAACCTTCCTCATACTAAACCCACCAACGTAATTATTTCATAATATTATAGCCCAAATATGTAGCAAGACGCGGCAATAAGAATATATTAATAATATTATCTGACAACGTACAGTACCTTTACAGAAGTCATTTTTAATTTAGGAAAATGTTTGCATAAAACTTATCATATAAATACTAGTTTATAACTATTACATTTTGATTAACACCTTATAATTACACTTATTAGCAACCTAAATAAGGTTTTCATAACATTAACAAATATACTTTGGTAATCATAAATAACTACCGTTAAAAGTGATTACTATTATTATTATTATTATTACCATCGCGTCTTACTACCCGTTCGGTTTATACGCACGTACGCTAATGTTTAATGGTAGGGTGAGTGTGAGATTAAATGGAGGACCTACAATTTAACGTGGAATCCAAACCACGGTGGAGGCATGGTATTCCACACATTCCACAAGTTGTGATTAATACACGTCTTGTCAGAGGTGAAGTAAGGGTTTGGCAATGAGATAAATCTGTGCCGGGACTAAGGATTGAGCCCCGGACCCCCAGTTCAAAAGTATGACACCTTACCCCTATACCACCAGGTCACCTAAACGTGATTACTAACACTTGATATATCCCAAATACCATTTTTATAATCAAGTTACGAAAACTACATTCTATTATTCTTTATAATTATCCTATTTACATATTTAGAAAACATATACACATATTTGTATATATACAGATATATTTATAAATGTAGATCTCTCTTTTCTCTTTACACACACACATATGCTTTTCTTTCTCTATCTTTCTCTGTTTATATATATATATATATATATATACTCTACCAGTGGTTCAATTGTTATTATTTGCAAATTTATGTTTCAACATTACTTATGTAAATAAATAGATGATTCGGGCTCAGAATTTTGAGAGATATCTGAATTTCACTGTTTATGAATATATGTTTTTCAAATGTCAATATCTCAATTCATAGAAATATTTATATTTTTCCATAGCAAAGTTCACGAAGTGTAATATACACTTTATTTTGAAAAAAAAAAATGTGTTATTGGTGGAAAATAAACTTTGGGCTCTGCCATTACGCATTGATACGATATAAGTTGTCTTTAAATAATATATGAAGGAAATGGTTTGTTTTAATTTAATATTATTTAATACATCTAATATGGTATTTATATCTGGATTTTTTTTTTAGGATTTTACTTTATATTTTTATTAATTGAACTCTGCCAATTAATCTAAATAATAAAGATGATTTATTTAAAGTTTTTCTTACACATTTAAATCCATTATCTATATACGTATCTACAGGATTTACTAATTTTATGTGACTTGAACCAATGCAGCAATTCAAAATTGTATATATATATACATTTTTATCAAATTCATTCATTAAGAGTGTTGAGAGCTTAAAAGCACTTATTATTATTAATTATATTATTTACAGCTTATATATTAGAGTTTATTGATTGCATCGTATTTAACTTCGAAATCATTTATTTCATTTAGTAAAGCGTCTCATCCTCTTATATTCATAGATATCTCATTTAAAAATTCTGGTATTCACTTGAATTTATATATTTTTTAAAATGGAGACACCATAAATTTCGTAATAATGTTGACCATTGATTGCTTGAATCTATTAGGGGAATGAAATAATAAATTTTGTTTAAATGATTTAAATGTTTTACACGGGTGGTGTCTTTGAAGCATGAAATATCAAAGCAGTAAAATGTTGATTGATTTTTATATTGTATTAATAAAGTTGTAGAACATGGAAATAGTATTTGAATTTATAAATAGAATTAAAATTTAATTGTATTTATTCCTATGAAATATACTATTCTAATTTCCTACCAAATTAATACAATATTTAATAGTATGATTTCCTCCAACGAATCTTACTACGCCTGATATCATCGCTGAGGGAACTCAAGGTCTAATGGAGAAAAGATGTATCTTCTCTCTCTCTCTCTCTCTCAGCTAACACCTGCAGGATATCCTTACTTTCACTTATTTCGGTAGGTGGTGTGTTTAGGAAAGAAAAAGCTACTAATAGCATCGACAAACCAGTGTTGCGAGACTTATCATGTTTAAGGGAATATTGACCACACCAAAACAAGAAAATGACAACGCTGTTTTCCCATAGTAGCCATGCAGTTACCTCAGATATGATATCCAGTATAGCCCTCTGAGATGTATGTATTCATAATGCGCTAATAGGGTAAAGATGAGAGGTGTAAACCTATATACGTAGAAGGGGAATTAGAAACAATTTAGGAAATAACACCATAATTGCCAGTGGTGGCTCTTGAGTAAACCTTAGGGGAGGATGTTCTCTTAAAATTGTCAATTTAGGTAGATAACAGACTACCTCATACCAACCTAATACCATCCTGTATTTAACTTACAAACTAGACTTTAAAAAATATGAAAAACATAAAGTGAATAAAAGTAAATAAAACTTGTAAAGTTATAAAAGTATAACAGCTCACTTAGTTCAAAGTCAAAGACTGTCCATCGTTAAATACACACACCACACACACACACATACACACACATACACCCCACAGACACACACTAACCAGTAAATAAAAATGTATAAATAAGTTCTTAACACTATCTTGAACACTATACAAATAATAAAATTTAAAATTTTTGTATCATTAAGTTTATCGTTTGAAACAAAAATCTACTCTTCGGTTTGTGTCTGAAATTAACTTTTCTATTACTAGTTCATTAAAGTCTGGTATCTCACGAATCATTGACAGTTCTATAGACAACATGGCCAAAGAATTTAATCGGTCTTCACTCATGGTGTTTTTTAACCATATAATAAACACACAGAACAAAATAAAGAGCTACTTTCTTTACACCCACATATCTACGTTTTTTATTGAATAAGTTCTTATACAAACGGCAAGTCAATTCTCCTTCTTTGCACTTTTTTTTCGTACCCGGTCTAAGCTCAAATTGAGCACTGTCCTTACATTGTTTTTCATTTCAATCACTTCGTCCAATGATAAAGAACCAGAATTATCTTTTTAAATATAAGAAACTTTCATTTTCAATCAAGTAATCGAAAACTCGAACGAAAAAAAGTAGCATCGCTTTTTCTATTATACAAATAACGAGTTACTGCAGTGTTTATTACAGGATGTCACTTAAACTCAGCCTAAATAACGTAATAGGTGAACGCTGAGATAAGGACATTAACGTCAGTTTGTCATGGTACCCACCCTGTGACGTATACAGTGCCGATGGAGTTGGAACAGCAAGCTACGGAGTACATGTTAACATAGGTGCACTATTTGTCACGCGTTGATGCGATTATGGTTTTACCAATTTCCTCAATAAAATAGGGATATAATGTAATTTTTAAAATGTTTTTCATTATCTAATGAAATAATTTGATAAAATTAGTATAAATTTCAAAATACACCTTGTTTCTTCTTTTGCTTTATTTTGCAGGGAGGGTGGCGTCCCAGAGCCCTCCCTCACGAGCCACCCCTGCTCATTGCACCCAGCTAGATTTTATCCTCAACATCATGACGGACATGTAGTCCACTTGCCCACCAAGGCAAGTAACTGTTATAATATTTAAATATATATTTGCTACATAAATTACATTTAATAAGTAATATAATAGCAATGATTTATCCTTAACTGAAATGATAATTATAATAAAGATAATAATACAAATCAAATATTCTCACTCTAGGGTTTGGGAAAATATAATTGAAATAAAAATTTTCTGTAAAATATTTATTGTAAAATGCAAGTCAAGTAACATAATTTTTTCTTTATATTATTTATCTAATCGGTCTTGTTTTCCGCAAATGAAAGAATTTATTTTTTCCTGAGCTCTGAGCAGATGGGCATTTTAGCATTTTGGAAAAAGTCTTTAACTTTCTTATCCCGCAAATGAAGGCAAAGCTACACCATCTTTACTTTGACTTCATTAAATGCTCAAAGTTATTCCTCCTTTAGACAGATTCTTTTCTGTTAGTTTCTATTTCATTGTCCTTACTGACATAAATCTCATCTATAATTTCACCTAACTAATTGTCATATTCTGATTTTATACCACCTTGCCCTCTACTCCATAACACTTCTAAATATCCCAATTGGATTCTTCAAGACCTGATTCAAGTTATTTATGTCAAAACTTAAACTCGAAGGTATAACTGCTAGCCCTAAAGGTCATGACAGACTCAGAGGAAGATTTTATACAATAGTGAGGGAAATCACATAACAGTGAATTATACTATATCAAAACATAAAGTGATGTGACAACATGGCCAAAATCACTAAAGTTAAAACGTACAGGTTTTTAAATACCACACTTAACTACTTGTAACAGGACAACAATAATGCACTTTGAACTGAATCTACAACATTTGAGTAGTGTAGCCAATGAGTAGAGTGTAGATAGGGAGTGGGTAGAATTCACGCATTATACTAATATTAGGCGTTATGTAAAATTCATTGGGGTGAGAGCGCATCCCATAAGTGATCTCAGGATAGGTGTCATTACTGAATTCTTTTTCTTCTCTGACGAATCTACATTTTTGGCCAAACAATTGCTGTCCAATTGCAACACTTTCAAAAATAATTGGGAAGCAGGTCCAACAAAATATTCTAGTGATTAGTTTCTCAGCGTATTTAACCTATCTATCTGCTCATCTTTGAAATGTGTGTTCGTGTAAGCGTTCTACCAAATCCAAGTAAACAAATTACTACCTATTTCTGCGATTGCCTTCTTGAAATAACTTCAAAAGTTATCTTGAAGTTCTAAAGAGCTCAAACAAGATTTAAGTAATTAATTGGATCATCCCAGGCACTCGGAAACGCTGTCCATGCTTTTACGTAGATCAACACAATGAGAAAACAGTACTCAAGGAAAGATTTAATTTAAAGTTTAGTGAGCTTTAACCGCATTCGAAAGAGATCAATCTTGAGCACGTAAAACAACTTTTTCATACACTGAATAAGGTGGGAAGCTCCATGAACCCTAAAGTTGATACCATGTGGAGACATATATTGTATAAAATTTAGAGTGATCTCCAGTAGTAAACAGCACTCTTCTCTAAGTAGATTATGATTTTTTTATATAACATATGATATGCAAAATGCATTGCTTCAATATTCAGTAACTGTAGCTCTACGCTCAGCTGGCTGTCACTGCCTGGTTTGTATTCGCTCTGTTGAATATTAGGCCATAATTCTTGGAATAGATGAAATATCAAAATATTTGAGCCACCCATTGAACTAGATAATGGCCAAGTACGTGGTATTTACATTCTAGCCAAAGAAATTGTTTATACAGCTTTTGCTCAAGAAAAACGCAAGCTCCATTCAAGTGATCTGTATTAGTATAATTCTTATCAAAGGACACTCCAACTATCTGATACTAAACGTTGCAGTCAATAATTTCCTTGAGGATTACTCGTAAAACTTGTTTTCTTGTTCAATGTTCAACTTTTGAAATTCTTAAAAGTTTCTCCAACTCGTGGCCTGAGATTATACTGAAAAATTGAGCCTCTCTTGTTGGCCAACCAGTAATAGCTGGGATTAGTTTTCCATCAAAATGGATCACTAAAGTACCACCAGTAGATAATGCGGCTTTTGCATTTGCAGTATTTTAGGAACGATGTTGTGTCCTTGAACTTCGAATTTTGCTCACAGATAAAGGAATCTTGGCTGCATTTGGATTCCCATAAGATTGTGTATCTGTGGTCGGACCAGAAGCTGCTTTCCTGCCTCTAATGTTCATGCGGTCCAATGGAGAGACAGAGCTCTCCAGAAGAAGAAAAAAATTGAGGCACTCAATTTCGCATTGTTTGGTGTAGATTTTGACGGCTTTGAAGCTGTGATCTCAAAGCGTATCTCTGTATCTTCAGTTAGTTCATCACTAGGGTGAATATACTTTTATCGGCTTCTTCGTCGGTCAAATAACTTGACAATATGTAACACGTCATTGGCCTTGCTTTACCTTATTTCTTCCATCTACAATTGTTAAGTAAATTTCAGGGATTTCATTGCCTTCTTTTATTGGCTAAATTTCACACCACCTATGACATATTTTTACTAAGACTTTTGATCCATATAGAAGTGAGATTGTATTCTTCAAGTCTTATCAGGTTTAAGGTGTTATATTGAGCAATTTCTAAATGATATTTACTGAATCTACAAAGCTATTCATTCTGGCAAGCTGGGCACAATATATATATATATATATATGATTAATTTTACGGCAAATGTTTTGGTACTTTTCCACTAATTAATACATATTTTGTACAATGTTTCTCTCCTCAGAAATTGGAATTCTAGTTGTTTATTTCAAATCTCACAGATATCCTTCAGTACTGTACTTTGTAGTTCAGTACTTTGTGTGACGATTTAAGTAAACTCTTAAGACTTCAAAACTCGGTAAAACTCTGGCACCAAAACCTTCCTCTTGCTTGCTAACGAGACAAATAACACTCTTAGTGTGCTTTTAAGTCAATATTATTCGTTATCTGAAAATAATAGAACTCATCAATATTTTTAATATTAAAAATAGCCTTCTATAATATTATCGTACACATTTGGCTAGCTAAACTTTGATTTGATTTACATTAAAAACGTATGCGAATCACATTAAAATACAAACACGCTATCATTTGTATATTTGATTAATTTTCATTATTGGCTATTATGGCGGTTTTATATACATTCCAATTTTTTTGTAACTTTTTTGTGAGTTGTTACTTATCGAAAGAACAATAAAATCCATGAGCATCAATACTTTATGAAAGATGATATTTTGTTTATGGCTTTTGAACCACTCTAATATAATAATACTACAATATAACAATTACTTGCGTTGGTGGGCAGGTGGACTATATGTCACTCATCAAGTCTAGTTGCCCTGCGGTGGGGATGTTGGGGTTTCAATCTTGCTGGGTGTAATGAGGGTGTTATTTTCTTAATTGTTTCTAACTATCCTTCTATGCATATACGGGCACATTTTTAAAAATGGTGCACCCTTTATACCAACCATGTTAGTGTAATTAAATACGTCCAGCCCAAATATCTGATAAGCTGTGCTGGAGAATAATGTATTAAGATAATATTAATTTTGTAGAAGCTACATCTTTTTTATTTCATTAGAATAAATGTAATAAAATTATTGTATTATCATATATATATATATATATGCCATAATGCTTGAGAGGAGAATTACTGCCATAGCTCTTTTTAATAAAATTATTGTATTATCATATATATATATATATGCCATAATGCTTGAGAGGAGAATTACTGCCATAGCTCTTTGGGCGTTAGTGTGATCCAGTAGATTGTTGGACTATGGACGGGGAGTTTGATTTCAAATTCTAGTTTCACCACTAAAGTGGTGTTCATTCCTTTCTCCATTTCATATAGGATTTTGTTAACTTTTTATAACATCTTTATTAAACTTTATGCTAAAACGATAATATTATAAAACATGTATACATTAATGTTATGAATTCAAATGCAATTGCATTTTTTCACCGCGAAATATTTCCTAATTTTTGATATAATACAGGGTCCTAAAAAAAGTAATCATATACATCTCTGATTATTCTTTTATTCAGCATGTTCCGTCTCCAGGAATCTGAACCTTCTAGTGCATTCTAAGTCACCCTTTTCGTCTTTTATCAAGAGGTTTATATATCTTTATTTGCAGTTGAATGGGGTTTAGTTCAATTCTTAATGGATGAATATGCCATTAATATCTGTATTTATGAATTTTTTCATGTAAACTTTGTACTTTCAGCTCTTACTGAAAATCCTAATTTATATTTTGATACAATAAACCATATCCTACCAGTGTTATTAATAATTTCATTTCTACAGCATTGATTTGTTTGCCTTGTTACTTATTAGTACCCAGTTAACCGTGGCATATCTTCATAAATACTTTATACATGTTAAAGGCTTTGACACGTATAAATACTTTATACATGTTAAAGGCTTTGACACGTACACTCGTAATATGCAACGACACAAACAACACTAACTAAAAATTCGTACTACATAGGAACCTCTGAAAAATAAAGAAAAAAAAATCAACCAAAAACATATTTATAATTTTTTGAATCTACAATAAACTTTATGTTGTTGATATCAAATTTATGCGAAACATTTTACAAATACAAAATAAACTATATCAAATGTCTTCACTTACACAAAGTTATTCATATTTCAGAAAAAAAAATTAATAGCTAACCCAGCACGAAACCAATAAAAAGTACTTAATAATTAGTAAATATATAAAAATTAAAATTACAACAGCTGTGGTTTTATTTAACTCTTATACATTAAATACTTTACAAATAAAACAAATTGGTATAAATAAATCATGACAAGTATAATATCCTATGTCAAGGAATATGAAAAAACTACACTATTTGTATATGCTTACATACGTCCCTAATCACGCCGTTCCATTATCGTGTAGGCAAGAAACAGTTCAAAGAGTTTAAAAAAACGTAACTAATCTTTCTTTACAAACTTTCTTTACAAACTTTCTCCACATTTCCCTCCTTGCATACTGCCTTCACTTCAACACTTCTTTCACGTTGACCTATTTATTGGATTCCCTTTCAAACCGCACTCCTTCAGAATTCATTCATTACTGACTCTGTCTAAAAGGGTTTTTCCACATACGTATCTGAGATATCTCATACCAACCACATTCACCATTGTTTTCGTTTCTTCTGACAAACCCATGCTTCACATACATAAAACAATGTTGGCGTTAACACATTTTTATATACTGCCATCTTTGCCTCTTAAAGACTACTTCATTATTTGCAATAGTTCACATAGATCCAACTACTTACCAAGATCCATCTAACCGTCTATCGATTTCCCCATCCATCCTTCCATTTTTACAGAACTTTTGCCCATATAAACAAAATTATTCATTAGCTCTAACAGTTTTCAATTTATATTAATCTGACAATTATTTCCTGATCCGTCCTTATCAAAAACTATTACCTTAGTTTTGGAAACATTTATAAAAAGATACATACATTCTTGCTCTAACCACATTCAAACGATTTAATGCAGAATGGAAAATATTTTATGTAAATACTATCAAATATTTTCATTTTGAAAGTTATTCGATACTTGTATACACAATACTCTTATGATACAATTTTTTTTTTTACCATAAACAGATTACAAGTAAATAAACATGTGCTACAGTTAAGTATGTAACCCTACAAATCTTTAAATTATGTTTTTCGGGGTGATTTCTAAATACTTGGCGGCCCAGCCCGTTTTTATTCAAATGAACTCTATGCTATGTAACAGCTAAAAGTACACCAGTATTTTTTTATGTTTGATGTAGATTTTTGTTGGGGTAAATATAGGTTTTGTGTTGACTTTTTACACATATAAATAGATATATTTATTATTTAATATATTGCATTGGATCTAATTTATTTGAACTGGATATTACGGATTATGCCTAGCTTGCAATATGCACCAACAGCTTTGTGAAAACAAAGTTGAAGATAAATTATATTTTGAGGTATGCTAACAAAAAGGGTTGAACACCCTCTTCTTCATTAGTTTTACTACTACATTATCATTAATATAAATTTCTGTTTGATTTCACGGATAGTGAGCATTCATCACTCTTGGTCTTAGAAAGAATGTTTCTTACTAATTTTTTTTCGTTAAGAATATTAGCATAAATGTTGATGAAATAGCTAAGATTAATTAACATTTGCTGTACCAATCATGTGGGTCAGGTAATAGTGTATTACAAAGGTAAAGGGTTAGGAGGGGATCTCTAGTACGGGCCACAGCCGTAATTAATTACACGTTCAGTTCAAACCCACACTGATTTTAAATTTAAGATATATATGATTCTCATTGTTAATATTTGATGATAATTAGTTATTTTAAACTACCTATACACATGTTTTAATTACAAATATAATTATATGTCATTTGGTATACTGTTTGGCTACTATTTGGCAGTCTATGCGAGTATATTTTTGTAAGGATGAATTCTAACCACTTTATTTATTAGTTTTTTTATATCACAGATCATTCTTTTCATTTAGGTTTTTTTCTTGTTGTGATGTTGCACGTGTATTTATATTAAGTTACTCTTATTAGTTATACTTATTTGATAATGTCACTAATACACATTGTAGAATAAATTCAACTTCAAATATACAAACATATTTAGGTACATTCCACACATTCTGAAAGTTAGCAATATTACCTTAAAGGATTATACTATAGTCCTTTCCTATAAGCTGTACCATGGTGGAACCAAATAAGGTCTGTTTACAAACTTTAGGGTAAACGAAAGATACCGGTGAACTTTTTATGGTTGTCAAATAGATGTCCACTAAAGTCTATAAAGAAGAATTGGGATTATATTTAAAATTATTCTAGCTATCTCTTTTTGTTCAGGTGTTGCTCTGATTTTTATTATAATTTATGTTCAATGCATGTCTCAAATATCGTCACACAAAAATAAATTATTAAAGTATTTTTAATACACGCATGTATGTATTTTACAAAATCCTATTATACCTTGCTGAAACATTACGGATAGCTGTTATTGTTAGTATGAACTACTTTTTTAAATTGATATATGGTTTACTGTAATTGAGGTTTTTATTTTTGTTAAAATGTTTACAAGATCGGCGTTTGTAGCTCATAATATGTACTAATGGTCGCATAGGTTATACATTTAATGGTTATGCATTTATTTATTAGTTAGTAGAATAAGATAGATATGATAGGTGCAATGAAAACATGATAAACATACAATTATATTTATCCTAATCAAAAATCTAGATACGTTCTCATATTATTAAGTCTGTCTTTGGCTATATGTAGGATGACCAAGCGTACTGTTTTTTGAAGGACAGTATTGTTTTTTGGGGTGATACCCTGTTGTCCTACAGAACATGTGGTAGTGCATCCATAAGTAGTGGTTTTCTACCAAGTACTTCCAAAAGTGCTTTTTTTGAAGTCAGAGAAAATAATATTTTGTATTGAACATTGCTAGTGCAAGGAACATTACTTTTAAGTTTAATTTTTTTGAGAAGGTTTATTTACAAGTTTCATTTTTATAAAGCTATGTACACGTGCAATGACAACTAAATTTCATATCTAATATGTGACCTATGGATTACATGAAAATAAAAATAAAGTATACACTGATATTTGTAAGCAGACTGTTTTTAAAGGTATTTTTCCATATCAGACTCCTTCAGTTTTGTAGGATTTTAGGAACAAATTGACTTTCTACTAAAATCAGTGTACACTCGTTTTATTTTTTTTGTAACATGTACGAACCTAACCACTGTGCCATGCAAAGGTTTTGCAAGGCCTGCCTTCATATCGATGTTAAAGACCATCATTGCACCGAGTGTGGGGGCGATAGGAATCGCATATTCAAAGGTTATGCCACACTGGCCCAATTTCTCGGATTTCTAGAGTGAATTAAAATAAACAAAAAAATGTATGGATATCACACACCTAGCCCAAAATCCCAAAGGCTTATTTTACTCCCTGAACTTTCTTCCAATGTCGTTTTCAAAGATACCCAAAACATTTGGCTTGGACGAGTCCTTGGCCAAGGGACATTTCTCCAATTTTTTTCAATAAAAAAGAAAACGCGGTTCTTAGGAGTTCCTTGCCGCCCAAAAGGACTACGGCATCGGTGATATGTCAGTTGAGGGAAAGGTCCACATTGATAAGTGGTATGACGTGCTAGTCAAAGAAAATTATGTCTTTGTTTTTAACCGTGAGTTGGAACTGTATTGCGTGAAAGTTATAGAGATCCTACGGAAAGCCTGCCTGAAACTTAAAGATATGCTTATGAAAAAGCAAATGTTGATCCTTTCAGAGAGTAGTGTAAGATGGTAGGAGCGGCCATGTTGGTTCACCGCTGAAGTCATCTTAAGGGTAATACCATCCGTATCATCCCTAACGTTGGCCACCTGTGTGCAGACCAACAGTCTCACGTCACTGTACAGTGGTTCTGCTAGGAGGCCCACCAACGCCGTGTATCTATCCTTCATGTGGACTACGGCCGTGAGGAATATGTATTGGGCTAAATTTAGATGGCGTTTTTAAAACTGGAGATACCAACACCATCTTCCAGTTCTGGGGATGTTATTGGCACGGATGACATCTCTGTTATCCTGACAGGATCATCCCTATCAAAAAGAGCCCCCACGAAACCATGGAGACGCGCTATGAAGAGACCATTTTGTGCGTGGAAAAAATTAAGAATGCTGACTACATGGCTATAAATATAATGCGATTAAACACACAAAAAAGTATTTGAAACAATATGTACCCCAGCACAAGGTGTGCAGCAAGGAGCCCCACAGTCCCAGGGGCTCATTCTTTGGCTGCCATACAAATTGTATCAAACTCTTCTACGAAGCAGGCCTTTCTTGTGGAGAGAAGATCAATTACTTAGGTATGTGCTCGTTGTAGCCTTTCGTTTGCAAGTACAAAAAAAATATTCCATCGGCCAACCCAAAATTAACATGGAATCAAATTTTTCCTTCTATAGATCAAGTAAAACACATAGATAAAGTTACAGTGACGCCTCCGCGGGGTTTTTTCATGCCCTTATTGCCTACCCGGATGCACGACAAGTTAATGTTCATCTTGTGGAGAAAATGCGGGGAGAAGAAATACCAAGGCACATGCCAGCACAAAGACAAGAAAGATCGCTGGTTAACAGGCGTCTGGGGGATTGACGAGATCCAGAAGGACGTTGAAAAAGGCTACAATGATGAAGGAGTTCACCAAGTGTGGGTGTACTATGTATTAGTTTACGATCTTCAGACACGTTCTGGTGGTTGTCTCACGGGTACATTGATACTTATTGAAAATTAAACAAGACGCCAATGGATGGCCAGAGTGGTGTACAGGCACAAGAAGATAAGAAAGCTTATATCCAAGATTAGGATGATAGGGAAGTCGTCACCCGAGAATGCAAGTGTTCTATCTCCAAAATGGTTAAATTTGAGATATTTGGTGTATACGTTTATTTAGAATACATATGATCCACCTGTGGTGAAATTGAGACTATTAAACAATTACTTAAGAAGATACAAGCTCGAGTTGTCTTCTAGTAACATTGGTTTTATACACAAGGTCAAACTTCAATGCTCTTTTACACAAAAGTGAAAAATTGGACATTGAACACTTGTATTCTCGGGTGACGAAGTGTTAAAACTATATTTAGATTCTGTTAGTAAAAGCCCTGATCTCCACATATCGGCTAAACTCTTCTTAAATTCACTGTGGGGAAAGTTTAGGCAAATACCTTATTTACCACACGTAGCAATTGTAAACGATTATCAGGAAATCCACAAGTAACTGACGGATCCATACATCACCATGGACTGCGTCTTTGATGTTAATGATGAGGTTATGTTCCTAAATAACAAGGATGCGCCTGACGCGTTGCGTCCATATCCTTAACACATGTGTGGTGGTGGCATACTTCACGACTGCTATATCTAGCTCTGTGGGAAACTTACACACACAACCTTATCTCCAACTTTAAATTACACGCGTCTGCGTCTCGAGTTATTTGCTGTAGCAACCATTTTCTGCGATATTTGCAAGTTTGCGAATGCCAGCTTACATTTTTCCGAATACAGACGGGCAATTGCACCAATCTAAAGTGTGTTAACATCCCATATAGCCTGTAGGGGATGGTTCAAAACCTTATTGAGTAAGACTGAAGTGGTAGGAGCCCTAATCAACTAGTGGAACGCCAAATTAAACGCCATATTCAGAAAGTTAAGATGTATGTCCCAGTGAAAATGATCTTGGTGGTGTAAAAAAGTAAGCACAAAATTCATACTACAATTAAATTGATCCACGTGATTCGTGTCTAATCTTACCCCTCCCCCAAAAAAACACGTTATAAAATGTCTTAATTCTAAAACAATGCCAGCTATCAATAAATGACCCGGGAGGCTCCTAACAGTTCCCACATTCTTCTATAGACTATTATCAATGGTCGTAGCTTTCATATTCCTAAGTGGTATTGACAAAAAATATTTGAAAAATCCATCCATCATGATAAGAATAGAGGTATACCTTTGAGAGGAGTGGGTGAGAGGCCTAACGAAGTCTACGAAAGCCTTTTCCCAAAGACACCGAACTGTGTGGTCCGAATGGAAGCTTATCTTCGAGTTTTGAGAGGGTGATGATGGAGCCTTCTGACAAGGTTTTATATCTTACCGAATCTTTGACGTCGCTAAACAGATTGGGCTCTAAGAATTCTTTCCAGATCCTAGATTCAGTTAGTAAGGTTTCCCTGAATAGTATTCGGAATTAGATATCTAACCCTAAAATTAAGGGTAGTTTACTGAAGGGCATGAAGAGAACAAATCCATTTTGTAGAAATCTGCTACCACTATTTTAATTAAATTTTTTATCTAAGCATTGTTTAGCAATAAAAACCAAATTACCACTCTCATTTCCCGATGGAGATTACTTTAAGGATACTATACATAAGCGGAAATATCCAATTTTGATCATATCTCAGCAAATATTTGAGATAGGAAATGCTAATCATAAGGTACCTGAGAACAATAAAAGCCCACCTTATTTAAAAATCGAATAATGCATATGAGTGTTAAGATTAATGGAAATGATATTGTTCATATTAAAGTTTACTTTATTACTAATTAAAAAAACACAAATAAGAACAAATCTTAGGATAATTTAAAGTGTAACCAACACTTGATAAACCACTATATTAGGGCCTTCCCAAACCATGGTAGTTTAATAAAGCCCATGAACAACATCAAATATTTCTAAAATAAAATTACAATTATTTGGTACTTTTTTTTTATAGGAACTGAGTTAAGATCATTTCTAATCATAATTACAGCTTAAAAACAGCACACAATAACGTCACGGTCTTCTTTGGTGAGATCAACACACTCTTCATGGTACCATTGAAGACACTGTAAGCATTGCTTCATATCAGCGACCTTTTCTTCTCTGCATCCATGGCAATACCATCCGTCCTTTGACAATCTGTTTTTTCCTTTGTTGGTCTTTGTTTTTTCGTGTTTTAAATGGCAAGCGTCCTTTTCCTACTATCCTTTTCTTTGAAAAGTTCTTTGGTCACTCTCTGGCCTTGATAATGTAATACTTTTCTTCGTGGTTTTGCCTTCAAAACTGCATAATTTGGCGGTGGTATCAGCTTGGGAAACGGGGACTTCAAAGAATCCTTTGTTTTTAGATTTGTCGATGGAATCTCATCATAGCTTTTATCTGAAATACCAGGTCTAGGATTAGGCGATGTTCTTACAGGTACTGCTATTGTTGCGACCTCTTCTGATGTCTGTTCCAATCTTGGCACTGGCTCAATAATTTCACTGTCAGAATCTGAAGATGATGAGCTGTAGATTCGAAGTGGACGATGTGGATGTCTTAGCTGACAGGCATAAGGCTCGGGTTCACTGTCGGAATATTTTGAATCGTAGATAATTGGACGCTCTTTAACATTCAATCCAGAAGCAGTGCCGGATTAACACAGTAGCAATAGCTACGGGCCCCATGATTCACAGGGCTCCACGTTTTCAAGGAAAATAAAAAATAAACATGTAAAATTTTAAAAAAAAATGTTTATAAGCTGTATGGTGAAAATGGCATCCCAGCGTAATCTGACAATCTGGAAACGCTGTTATTCATATGTCGAGATAACAGCATGCTGAATGATACTATCACATTGTGGGCTCTGTGTTTGTTTCGGCTCCTTACTGTGTCGTGTGCAGGTGTTGTGTCCTTATTGGTCTGCAGACTACAAGGTGAGTAACAAACAAGTTTGAATTATACTGTGAGGATTAATCTGTACATCCCAAATGAAATGATCTTTAACAACCACTAAACAGATAATTTTCAGAACACTATTCTTGGTTGGTTGTTGTGTGATTCATACGCGCTCATAGTCAAATCAATTATATAAATTTGTGATTGTTCACTCGCATTTGTTGATACCACTAAGCACTATATATTTTTTGTAACATAAACTGTTGATATGGTCTTAGCTTAGCTACCTTTTTATTTCCTAAAGTTTACATATTTATGTTAAGTGTCGACTAGCGAAATCTACATTTGTTACTGAACTACATTACTAAAGTTTCAATCAAGCGTGTAAATGACTGTTAGTTATTATTTCTGTTTGCAGTTTAAATCAATCAATCATACAGTTTATAAATGTAGTTTGTTGTTATTATAGTGAACAATTATTTTGAGATTTATAAAGACATCTACATTTTCTAAATTAGAGGTAAGTTAGTAGGCCTAATGATATTTTAAATATTGCGTTGACAGTTCCAAACAGTTTATATACGCAAAGTAGCTTATATGTTTTTAATACATATTTCATTGCAGTCTTTATTCTACCATTTGCAGATAGCAATGAGTATTAGAGTCAGAGATATTGGACGTCCTGATGCTTCTGGGAGTGCACAACTTAAAGCGAAGGAACAAAAATAAAGTAAAGAACAAATTGTGATATCAATAACATGTAAGTTAATAGAATATTTTGATGTTCATGGAGATGGTGATAATGTAAAAACGGATGAAGATGGAAATGTATAATCAACTAGTTCTAGTGTGCCAGTAGGGGTGATACAACAGCAACCAGCCTCCATTGAATGTGAAATAACAAGTATTCTAATGACATTGGTGAATGGCCAAACAAATTAGATGATTGTGATTGTGAATTTTGGAATTCCAAAGAAAGTGACGAATGTTAACATGCTGATAGTGACTTATCTACATCAATGCGATTGTATGGCAATGGAAAAAATACCTCGGCACTGTCAGAAGTTTTATTTCAAATATGTCCATAAACCTTCAAACAAGCAACATGCAAGAAATTGGTTATGCTATTCATAAAGCAAAGGAAGCCTATTCTGTTTCTCTTGCAAGTTTATTAGTTCAGGATGTTCATCAAACTTATGTGAACAGGGGTTTAATGACTGGAAAAATGCAAGAAATCTATTACGTCGATATGAATATTTTTCTTCACATAATAAAGCTTTAATTTCACTACTGATGCGCAAAAACGAAGGTGAACGTGTCGATTCCCTACTTGTAAAAGAAATATAGACTGAACAAAAGTATTGGTGCACACTTCTAAAGTGAATAATTGAAGTTATAATGTTCATATCAGAGCGAGGCCTTTCATTTCATGGTAGTGATGAAACTATTGGCCCTCCTCATAATAGAATTTACTTAGGGTTGTTAGAATTGCTGGCCAAGTTTGACCCTTTTCTGGCAGAGCATATGAAACCTCGTGCAAACAAAGGAAAGGAACGTCAATCATACTTATCCAAAACAATATGTGAGGAATTTATCAATTTGATTGGATCCAACATACTGGATCACATTATAGGCGAATTGAAGAAATACAAGTATTATTCTATTGCATTGGATTCTACTCCAGATATATATAATGTGAACCAGCTGACTTTTACTGAGCGCTATGTTTTGCTGTCTGGACCAGTTGAAGATTTGTGAAGTTTTTGGATATGGAAGGTCATAGTGTTCAACAGCTTGCTCAAAGTTTACTTGACTTTTTAAAGGAAAATTATATTGATTTAAAATACTGGCGTGGTCAGAGCTATGATAATACTAGCAACATGGGTGACAAGTATAGTGGCTTACAAGTACAAATTAAAGAACTGAATGAGTTTTCAGATTGCATTCCATGTTTCGTACATTCACTCACTTTGGTAGGAAAATGTGCTGCTGAAAGTTGTGAAGAAGCATTGCGTTTCTTTCAATTTGTAGAAAGCGTGTGAATTTTTATTTCTGCTTCTATTATCGGTGGGATCTCCTTTGTGCTGCATTATCTGATGATGGTGTTCATTTGCCTATTTTGAAAAGAATGTCTGATACCAGAAGGTCTGCTCGTGCAGATAGAGCAAAAGCACTGTTACGAAGCCTACAATTGGTCGGAATTGATAAAATATCTTGAGTATTGTCTTCAGTTTTCATACGTTGAGAATGCGGCTCCGGAATTTATGTGAATACAGATGGTGCAAACGCTTCTTCAAGAATGGCGTAAAGATTAAATGGATACAGACCAGTTGCTCTGAATCCATTGATGATATTACCGTGGGTCATACTCTTTGACCAGATTTTACTCAGGACCGTATTAAAACGCGCTTTGGTCAGTCTTTATCAGGCTTTTGGTACATGAACAACCAGAGTTCTTGGTCTCAATGGTGCTTGAATGAGCTGTAGACAGCTTTGTCGAGAGGCTGTAGCTCATGAGTGGTGTTTGAAGGAAGGCAGTTCAACAAAATATGATTATTCTCTGCAGCGTCAACTATGATATAATCTAAGTGCGACGATGACCCATTAAAAATTGGGAGACATTTTCCAGGAGCTTCATGTTCTCCAAGATGGTTAATGAATTCACTGAATAATGATGTAGTCATGCTCCCCTTTGATGACATTCTTAATAAACTCCCAGCAGGCAATTTGTCATTGAACTCAGACTTATGCCTCTTACCTTGAAGATAATCATACTATTGCATCTACACAATCAACTGTAACATTACATTACATTATGTTACTATAGGATCCACCCCATGCTGACATTTACGCATAACTTTCAGTAAATCATACTACCCGCTCCAATAATACCGACACTAATAGTATCCCTACAGTGGTAATCTTCTCTATTGTAGTTCACGTAGGTTTGTACGACATAATAAAACAATGATGAACAATATATTTTCACTACATAATCCAATTCAATATAATGAAGCTGTTCATGTACTTACCAATTGAATCTTCAGAAACTAGCAACCACCAAGGCTGGCCTACACCTAGCATCCTAAATTGACGAGTGGCCCGGACGAGCTACGATGTTCCTACAAGTTGTAGTCCACACATTCCTGTTCTACTAACGTGTAATGGGCCGTCCAACATTGTAGACGACTAGAGAATAACTATTCATCTACCCTCTGATGGTAGAAAGATGAACTACTTTCATAACATCAGGTGAATGAAGAGATGGTCTGAAAATCTGATGGAACAGTATCAACAATATATCTACGTGACTTTTGGATGCCACCATTGACGTCACCTAGCGTGTGTTCAGTTCTCCCACCTCCATTCTATTGCGACGAAACCCACTATATAATATGCTGTGCATGTATGCCAAAATGACGTTCTTGATAAAAACGATCGACGAAGGAACATTGTCCTAGAGCTGGACAATGTCAGGATAAAACATTTGTATTGTATATCTTCGTTGGAACAGTAATTATGGCGATTTATTTATTGGACTCAGATTTATTTTCAACTTTTAGACTCAGCCATTTTATGTGTTATAAATATTCTGTTTTCTAAATCTAACTATTTCTTTACCAGATCGTTCAATATAAAATGAGACTCTATGTTTTGTATGTTGCCAATTGGGCGCTAGAGTCTTTTGGAGTATTTAATCATTTAGATAGCCACAATTATTAATTGTTTTGAAATTGAACGAGTGAAAAGTAAAGAGTTTGGAATTGGGGATAATAGTATTTATTTTTTGTAAACATCCTGTTAACATTTCTTATTCTTATTTGCATATTGAAAAATAGTAAAGTAAAGTAACATTTTATTATTTTTGATTAATTATGAATTTAATTAACTTTTGTATATTTAATAATCTTTTTCTAAAGTTTGTTCTAAATATATTTACTTTATTATATATTAATAGAGTTAGTGGTTAATTTCCTAATAATGAGTCAGGATATGATAGTCCCGGTGGAGTTTGACTAAGGTCTGTTAGCTAAACTCTCGCGTTATGTAAATTCTCTTATAGAAAATTAACTGGTAATTTAACGTAATTTCAAGTCTTTATTCTTTGAATAAAAATACACTTTTGTAACAGTTTCAAGGTACCCTTTAGGCCCTTATATAGTAGTTGTGTATCATCCTGATGCTTACTATTATTATTATTGGTTTATTGGAATAAATACAACCCGTAATGATGTTCTGTCTCTTAAAGACTGACCCGTTTGAATATTGGATATATTACAAGTTTATAAATTTAATTTAAATTATCTGCTTAATTTAAAGATATAAAGTAAGTACGGTATCTATTTGTTTGATTTTCAACATAACACATTTTGATATAATGAGACTATGTAAAGTTGTCTGCCCCATTGTTATTGTTTTGAATAAACCGTTCATATTGTTGCTTTTAAATATTGCTAATAATTTCCCTTGTCACTGGTTCCATAGATTACTCCCACTCCCTGTTATATTATTCATGGCCGTAAATAAAAGTATTCAGAGAGGGTGTAACGCAAAAATAGTGACACTCTCAGCATGTTCTGAATAAACCATATATATTCTTCGATAACCTTTTTTGTCTCTAAGACTGACTGCTGTTTATGTATCGTTAGACGACATCCCTTTTCATCCATGTAGTAGAGGCGTTCTGGATGATTATTAATGTCTAACTCCTCATGAAGCTCCTCGACTCCATCAAAGTGCTGCTTCACTATGGCTTTATCTAGTTTTTGAGCTCGTGCAGGATTCAAAAATTAGGCTTTACTTTTGGAAATGTTTGGATTTCTCTTAAAAAACAACTTAAACCAATCTTTTCCCAAGAGACCACTCTCTTTATTTAAGTTATTCTTAATTTTTTTTTGTTCCCAAAATATAAAAGTTTTCCTTCGTATAGCTTTTGGAGTTAAAGGGACACTCATTGAAGCGAACTTTACCATTCCTTCTACCAAGCTATTCTTTTGTTAGCACAATCTTTCTTCTTGAGTTTTTCGTCGTCTTCTCTGTCCTCAAATGATTCTGACGCTGCACTTTGAGAAAGTTGTCCTCTTTGCACAGCTTTAATAGCGGCTTTCAGACTTTCATCAGAACAAATACCCCATTTCTTCTTGACTTATGATATTTTCAGAGGCCTATAGCTACAAAATAAGTGACTATCACGATCAATAACCAAAAAATAAAATCACAAGTTATAGCAGTTTAATCCTTTTGCACTCATCTCTTTTTCTCTATTCCTTGCTAAAACACTCAGGCCTAAACTCACGTATTTTCCCCTTAACATTGAAGTTTTATATAATTTTTTTTGGAACATATGGTCTGATCATTTAAAAAAATCAAATATCGTGCATATATTAAACATTAAATTAATCTAAATAATATACTATATATGTTATCAAGAAATATATGACAAATATTTATAAAGAAAATTTAACAATCTGAAAAATTGAAAAACGAAATTTAGATGTTTAAAGTAGAGATAATAAAAGTAACTTTTTTTCTTCTATATCGCCCAACCTGAAAGAAGCAACATTAAACTAATGTAATAGGTCTCATTTAAGGGTTTAGTAAGGCCTTATTAGCCGCTGAATAATAGGTCAAATTACAACTATTTTCACGTAAAATATGAATTCAAATCAATTAAAACACTCTTAATTATAAGACTTTAAATCGAAAGAATTATTTAAATTTAAAAACAATGTGAAAAGAACAAGATATTAAATAAAAACTAAGAATTTTAAGGTCATAATTTTATAAAATGGAGAGATACAACAACCTCACACAAAGATCGTGGCAGAACTGACACCAGGGCACTGCTAGTAAATATCATTCCACTGAGTTGTCATTGTACTGTCTCTTCAGTGTGTGTGGAAAACTACCAATCTGCGCAACTGATGATAAATGCAATTTTTTTTAAAGTGGGACCTATTAGACCCTGGGCCTTATTTGCCTCAGGTACCTTTGTTTTAAAGTTTTAGTAATATTGAACATAAAAAACTTTTATTTGAAATGTATTTTATAAAACCAATAGTTTCTGTCCTATAAACACACACACACACACACACATATATATATATATATAGACTATATAATGTATATATATATATATATATATCTAGACTATATAATGTATATATATATATCTAGACTATATATTTATGCATATCTTTGATATATGAAATTGGTTGTTATGTTCTATGGTGAAAATAGATGTTCCTCTTTTCTCAATCTTTCTCTAACTGTGTATATTAGTTATGTATATCTTGTATGCTCTTTGTAGAGTGTCTCCGCACCAATGTGTATTATTTTATTTCACAAATCTTACGAGGAGCTATAATTATTTTAAGATTAAAGAGAAAGTATATGTGGCGCATCATAACATTTATATATGAACTCTAATGTCAAAAGTTGGTTAAAAAATAGCACATTTTGATTGAAATTCCAAATAACTTTCAAAAATAGTTTTCTCATTAAGAATATATATGTATATATACCTGTAAAGTATTATAGGAATAAGAAATATAAATTCAGAATTCAGAAATATGAAAAATTATTATTATTATATAATACTAAAATTGTTACATATACCGTTCTAAATGATTGGTGTATTCTTTGGGTGTTCTTGTCATGAGACCCATACTAATGATTAACTGGACTTTTTTTTTTAAATTCAATGTGTCTGTGCAAACTGTGTAAATACTTATGATTAAATTGTGGATAGATATACATGTATAATGAATCCATAAATTATTAATTTGAAAACTAGTATTTTGTTACTATTCCAAGAATATCGTATTTTAAGTAATTCTTCTTCCGAAAGGATCTACCTACTACCAGCTTATGAAGCCCTGGAACTGCTCCTTAAAAACAGCTGGCTGAGCTCGAGAATTTCTAATGATCTTCTCCAATGTCTATGGCGATGCCATACTCCCCCTTGTCCTTCGCCAAAAAATAGTTGTCAATGAGCTCAGGTTCTTACAACCAAGAGCCTGCTGAATACTTATTGTTTCTTTAGTATTAAGTATTTTTGAATTTTTAACCGAGTTATTTTAGTTGTTGTTTTTTAGTCCATAATTTACACACAGACACACATTTATATATATATGTATATATATTTATATATATATATATATATTTACAGCAATATATATATATATATATTTACAGCAATATATATATATATATTTACAGCAATATATATATATATATTTACAGCAATATATATATATATATATTTACAGCAAAATATAAATGTAAGTGTCTTAGCAATAAACCAATGACCCACCTTTGTGTTCGCATGCTCTAACACGCAACTCTCGCCGTAGACTATACTGCTGATGACGGGGAGGTTGAGGTTCAAATCTCGGTCGGGTGTATTGAGTCTTGTTTCCCAAAATTGTTTTCCACTCTCCCTCAACACGAATTCAGATACATTTCCTTGAAATATAACTTTCCCAAACGGATAGTAGGACGTGGTGCTAAAATAAATTGACGTAGTGATATAGTACTAATAGGATAAAATCCCCCCCTTTGTTACTGCTCTTACAGTTTACGGATCTAAATATCTTTTGAAGCATAAATTCTCACATTATTGAGAGGTTCGTTTGGTTCCAAGGAGCATTGTGTGAAGTGCGACAGGATTTAATAAATAGTTTAGGATCCAAATTATTGCAACGTGAGTTGGACCATCCTTATTCCTCCCACCAAGTTCTGATGGACGTTTGATCCATGTACTACTTCATTTTACTCTTTTTATGGCTTTTTTGCTTTGCGTATTGCTACTTTCGAGTCCGACATTATATCTAAGTCCGTAGCGAATCTGCTCACTGAGCTAATCATTCCGGTTTTGATTCTAGGCATGGCCGAAAAAAAAATATCATTGCTAAAATTTGAGTTTCCCTTTCACATTGATAAATTAATGGCTGGGTGTTGAGTCTGTCTAGATTTTAGTTAGATTATAAGTCGTATGCTGTAAGCCTAGTTAAATACCTCAAATAAATTAAATATGAAAATTCTACCTCCGTTGACTATATGCATTTAATTAATCTCGGCCAATTGAATAGGGTTTATCATTCTTGTTAAGTGAGGCATGTATTCAAATCACTCTTGGCCCTGATATTTGTATTTAAATATCTAATTACGTGGGTATTGTGATAATCTGAGGTGTGCTGTGTTTTGATACTCCATTTAAATTTAAGTGGATGATAATAACCATTAGTTTCACATTTTGATGTGTTTTGTACATAATTTGGGTGTACTTTTATGATGTCAGAATATGTAGTAGGCCGTAAAGTTGTATGTTCAAACAAAGATATGAATTTAATTAAAAAAAGAGATAATATTGAAGTAAGAGGAAGTGAAATTTCCTCAAAATATTATAGGATTACGGGGAAATCATAAACGCTTGGGAGCCCCTATTCTAGACTAGAGGCACCCATATTCAATTATTTTCAGGGGGAGAGTTCATTGACCTTCTTGGCCAACGTCGGTTAAGGTTCTTCAGCCCCCGAATCCCCCTTGCAGATTTTAGAGTACAGCATATCTTTTAATTCTCTTAAAATATGCAGTTTTATTAGATCTATGAATGCTTGCAGCTGGTATACGAGTAACTATAGTGGAACTACACAGGCGCGGATCCAGATTATTTTCATAGGGGTGTCATAATTATAAATAACAAATCTACTTACAATGTTAGATTTCTGTTTAAACTCACTTAATATTTTCTCATTTATATTTGATCTTATGTATGTTTTAAACAGTGGTCATCCTCTCCAATTATTTGTTAGATTTTTGTTTAAACTCACTTAATATTTTCTCATTTATATTTGATCTTATGTATGTTTTAAACAGTTATTTAAAATTATTTAAAATCAGATGTTTTTTATAAATTATTTGTAGTGGCCCTTCTTCAATAATTTTTTGAAAAATGGTTCACTCTAGAAGCTATGAATATTCTTCGCCTTGATTTTTTTTAAATCAGATTCTTTTATAAGCCATTTAAAGTGTTCCTCAACTAGTAATTTTTGAAATTTGTATGCCCCTCGAAACTATTTAGAGTGATCCTAACCTTAATATTTTACGATAGTTAGATAACTCTAGAAAATAATCAATGAAGTGGACTTCCACCAACCAAATTTCGAAAATTGAATTCTTTCAGAGACTTCAGCAAATTCAGAATTTGAAACTGTCCTCCCCTAGACATTTTTGAAATTTGGATGACCCTGGAAGCTATTTAGAGTTTTTTCCCCCGAATTTTTTTGCCAGTTAAGTGCCTCTAGTCTAGTAGTTATTTGAAGTGGTCTTCTGCGGCAAATTTTTGACAAAAGAATGCATCTAGAAGTCATTTAGAGCTTAATTTAAGGCCATCTTTCAGCTTCATATTCGATAATATCAGAGAATTGAAATATATATAGAGGGGTGGGAGTTATTCCAGGGAGGGGCAAATTATTTCCAGAGGGTCAGAGTCCCCCCTAACCCCCGCCCCAGTTCCGCTGCTCCTGCTGTTCACACATACTCTATATTCAATATTCGTGGATGAACTGTTCTCAGACGATTATTAGTCTTCTTTGATTTGTGGTAATCTACCGTCTCTATGCGGAGCAATGTTCGCTACTCACTATGCACGATAAATATTCGTAAATAAAAACGAATATTTTTTCCACACAAGCGTGAGTTATATCGAACATTGATTAATATTGGACGAATAACGCATGTGTGTACCCGGCTTAAGAGGTGTCTGCACATAAAAAGATTAAAAATTGTATAAAATTTATCTGTGTTTTATTTTCTTTCTAAAATTTGAGCTTTCATTTTGTTTTCTGTATTAATTTTCTAACTTTCACAGGGGACCTTTGACCCTCCTCCCCCTTCCCTGAATCCGTGTCTGGTCCACTACAATTATTTGCGAATTTAATGAGCACTCCCATATGGAAAAATGCCAGATCTGGGCATGCCAGATTTGCCCTATATCAGGTTCATTCTGATCTGTCCCCAGTTCTGGGCATATTTGTCCCAGATTTGTGCATACCTGGGCATATCTGGTCCAGAACTGTGAATATCTGGACCAGTTATGGCCATATATGATTTTTCCACTTCAGCTGTATGGCGCATATAAGCAATTCATTTTCTTCTAATTTAAAGAAACTTGTAAAAGTTAAAAGAGCTTGTTCTAGCCTTAGTGAGTGGCTCCCGCCCAAACTCAGTCCTCACTGGTAGTCTGGAGCGAAGAGTAAACGCGTTTCTTTGACGTCACCATTAGAAGGGAGGGGGATTTCCCACATTATCGATTTGCTCGAAGCAGCCACTCCATAGGACAAAAGTGAATCAACTCGCCAATAGATCATAACTATGCGAATTATCAATGAACCGGAGGTGTTTATATAGCAAACACGTTAAACGAGAAATATTATCATTATAGAAACCAGCAACATTCTGTTTAAGCTAGGAGTGGCCTGTCCTCATTCATTTTCCATCTGAAAATTTAATGAACCTTCTTAGCCCATTATATTTAAAACCACGCTTATCCTGTGATATCGAGTAATATGTTCACAGTGTATTAAAGCGTATCTTTTAAATAATTACTATCCTTTAATCCAGATAGCGGAACAATTTGTTTACTTAGATTTAAGGAACGGGGTGATTTGATTTTAACTTTTTGTTTAAGTGTTAATACATAACTATGAACTTTTGTAGGTACTAGAGTTAATATCCCAAGCGATTCTTATCTGCACATAAAAATGTTTTTACAATTGATGTGAACGGTTATATCTAAAGTATTTTCACTAAAAATGTTAGTATTTATAATATATATATATATAATTATTTTTTATCAACTGGCTTATCTTGTATTGATGAATTATTTATTTGCTATAAGAAGACTATTCCAAACCTTACTACTACTAGCCCTATGCCTTATTTCATAACTTCGATTTATTGAAGATATAAACCCTACCCTCTTTAAATATTATATCGGAATGGTTCAAATTAGTTATTTCGGATAATTTTAGGGCAGTAGGCCTAGTTGTGGAAACTGGTTTTTAAGGGGAGTGGGGGGCAGCAGTTAGAAAAAAAATTGAGGGCCTTTGACACTCAAGCAAAAGGAATGTCCAGGGAATCTCCCGCAGGGAATATTTGAAAATTGGATATTCTTAGAAGATATTTGGAGTGCCATCGTCATATTTTTTTAACTAAAATACTCCAAGCATGGTGGTCCCCCATTACCGTTTTGAAAAAGGGAAGCCCATGAAAGCTATTTAAAGAGTTTTTGGCTGGAATAATTTTTATAAATTAGACAAATTTAGAAGATATTTGAAGAGGTTCTCCCACCTAAACTTTTTGAAATGTTTATGCTCATAGATGCTGATTGGAGTAATCCTCTGCCAGGAAACTTTTGAAAATTGGTGGTGACACCTGAAGCTATTTGGGGTTTGATACAAGTCCATCTGTAAAATTAATGTTCGAGAATATCAGAGTCGATTGGGGAGTGAAATACATTTATAGTGAGGGAATCTATTCTAAGGGTAATTTGTGTTCAGATTTATGCGTATTCTTTAAAAGTTTAATGAATTTTTATCTATCTAAATGTGTGCATGAAAATCCGTATCCATTTAAATCACTATGAAAATATAAGATAAACGCGCATTGGATAGGATTAACACAGGATACGTATTTAATATACATTTGTAAAACATTAGTAAAATAATAATGTAATTAAATATATTCATCCATATGGGAAATGTTTGTTTGTTCACACATGTCATTCATATTTTAGACGTTGAGGTTAAGTTCATGGCTGTTTTATATATATAATATATATGTATAATGCATATTATATTAATTATATATTATATATATTATATATATATATTTATATATATTTGCGCATCCCTTAGATGATTCATGAATTATATTTTAGAAATAATACTCAGAGATTGTATGTAGCATATTAATGGTTGGAGATTTATTGTATTCGTTCAAAAAGGCACTCAATGTTTACAATTTATAATAGGGACAGTCATATGCTAAGTCTAAAGCTCGCATAGCTAATAATACTATTTACAAAATTGAGAAATCCTTATAATGTATTTAATTTCAGAGGTGGCACGAGATAAATTTTGTGCCCGGTAAGGATTGCTTTTGGTCATCTCCCTGTATAAACGGTGACTAATTGTAAAATATGAAAATAATCCTCAAACATAATTTAGCCTAGGCACGACAAAAAGAATAAGCCCCAAACCTAGCAACCCCAAATCTGACGTAACCTGGGCATGATAGGAAAATAATTTGAAGGGAAACTTTACAATAACCTATACTAATTTTATTTGTAGACAATTTTCCCCTTTTTATATTATGTTATTACAAACACTTTGATATAATAAACGGGTTACGAAATAATTACAAAAAAAAACTGTTTTAGTGAATAGTTTTTCAAAATGGTGAATGTAAAAGAAATGTTTAATAGTGGCACTATATATCCTATTTTGTTCACCATAAAAAAAACATACCAATATGTAAATTTAATTTTAGTATCAAAAAACAAACAATTGCTATGCTTAGCAACTTGACTATATCGCCCAGTTTTCGTTGGGTTTGGTTTAAGGATTATTTTCTGATCATACCTAGACTACGTTAGGCTAGGTTGGTGCTATGTTTGGCACCCCCCTCGAGCTGGTGCCCTGGGTAACCACCCGGCTCACACTGTTTAACTCAAATTTTGCTATTTTTACTGAATCGGTTTTGGAGCTATCATTTACGATACAACCATGTATAATTACCGAGGGCAGTGACAGTAATACCAGTATAACAGGGGTAAATTTTCCCCACGGAAAGAATCTCTCACTGGAATAGATTCTCCTCCCAATTTTTAATACCAAATATGTCACTAGATCACACATGAATCCGCACTTTCGATAGTAAATATAAATATTTACAGCTGCCATCGAGTCGGGTCTTAGCGAGATTAGTTCGTGTTGTTAGCTGTGAACTTATTGTTTTGTTTTCATTTTATATTTATTATATAATAAATGGTCGTTTTAGTATCATTATTAATTTTTATTTATTCGCCCTTACTTTGTAGGTTATTATTTTCCATAAATATCATATTTTTGTCTACTCTGTTTATACATGAAATTTTCTGAACAGTTTTCAATTTTTTTCATGTATTCTGTGGCAGTAATCGTTCATTTATTTATATATTCATAATGTGTTTTTAAACTTATTTTTAATCTTACACATTGTATAAAAATCTGGTTTTCCTATATTTTTAATATATTCTATTTATTTTACGCATTTATTATTTTGTGTTCAGCAAAGGGAAAAAAGAAACGGGAAAATCTGGTAGGTGAGAGACACGATATCAGTAAAATATTTGCTAGGTTTATTTGTGTTTTGCATCCGGTTTTGAAAGTTTTAATTTAAAAAAAAAATTATCGATTGGTAAATAAAATTTTATATTTGCTATTTTGAATTTTATTAGTGATGTTTTAGCATTAATTAACATACATTATTAATTACACGGTGTTTATTACAAAAAATGATATTGGCTCAATTTTTTGTGAAACAGACAAAGAGTTTTTATTAAAAATATTTTGTATCTCTTTTCATTCATCTATATTTAAAATTAACAAACTTAATCTTAACTTTAAAAGGATGTAAATAACATTATTATATCATATTTACTTTGTTATTAGAAAAATCACAACTTATGCTAAAAATGGCGAGTATTTCTGATATGGGCCATGTATTTTCTGTCAGCAGTGAAAGTGTTAACCTTTTGTATCCCTGACATTGCTGTTCACATCCTTTGATGGTTTCACCCAGACATTTGTAACAACGATCATTTTTTCACTCTGATTTCACCATTTCAAAATCCTTCCAGCATAGCATGGGTGCCCCAATGGGTGCTCAAACGTCCTAACTGAAATAGGTATCACGAGCTTGCTATATTTGAGAGGCCCTATTTTCCTGACGTCGATGCTAAGACAGGACACTTTACTTCAATGGTAATCGCCGCAGCAGGGGATTTCGTTATCAAATTCTCACCAAATCCTCGCAACCATCCTGTCCCCTGGTGGAATGAGGAGTTTCCTACTGTGAAGAATTAGGAGTAATTCTGGGTTCTACGTCCTCGAGTTTTCCGTGTCATTCGTAATTGCCGAAGAGATTCTTGGAGGCAATTTATTTCGACCCTTACAATTTCCATTCCCACAATTAAGGTTCGGGATATAATTCGTAGATAACATAACGGTCATAATTATATAAATAATATACTTGCTCTTATGTCTTTAAATGTTCGCTTGTTTCCTTCCCTGGGGAGTTCGTCAAAGTATTGCGCTCGATGTTTGCCGCAATCTTTAGCACTGATATTTACTCTAACGAGTTTGGAGTGCATGAGTGGAACATTTATCGCCATTCATGTCAGAGTTGAAGGTAGGACTATTGCTCCCCCTTTACTTTAGATGAACTAACCTATGCTCTGTCCCAGGTGGAGAGCCCTGACGCCATCCACTACGAAATGTTATGCCAGCTGTCCCCTGCTTGACAGGCATTCCTTTTGGACCTCTACAATAGTATTTGAGAATACCGCCTCCTCATCATTGTGGGGGCAGGCAACAGTTATTACTATTTATTAAAAGTACAAAGATAAATTAGAGCCAAATAGCTACAGACCCATAACCTTAACTGGTTGTGTATGCAAAGTTACGGAAAGAACGTTAAACAAACGATTTGCATGATATTATTAATTCCAAAATCTGATATCTAATATTCACGGGTGTTTTAACCGTAGCTGATCCAAGGTGGATCATTTAGCTAGCTTTGAGACAGTAGTTCGTGATGTCATCCTTGATAAACATCAGATTTTGGCTGTATTATTTGATTAGGAAAAGGCGTACTAAACCACCTGATGGCGAGGAATATTAAAACCAATATAATAATAATAATTTGTAATTTTATTTCCAATAGACATTTCCAGGTTTGGATGAATAAAACCTTAGTCGATGATTTTATTCAAGAAATGGGGTACCTCAGGCTAGTATATTAAGCTGTACGCTGTCCGCTATCACACTAAATAACATTATGTATAATGTGCTCTTACCTTTCTATCCATGCATTTTTGTGGATGACTACGCAATTTATTGCCGTTCATCAAGCCTCCACAGTGCTGAACGGTAGATACCACTAGCTGTCAACAATCTATAGACGCGGGCATCATTTAATGGCTATCTCCTCTCCGCAAGCAAGATGACGATTGCCCACTTCCATAGAATACACAGCTATATCCAGCCTCCCATATTTTATTAACAACTTTATTTTACCAATTTCAGCAACCGTAAGGTTCCTGGGATCTTATTTGATTTCAAATTAATGTGGATTCGACATATTTTTAAAGACTTGAATGTGAGGTATGTCAAATATCTCAATTTACTTAAAATCGTTATGGTCACTCTTGGGGTGCTGTTGCGTAAACCTTTGTTAGCCTCTATAGTGCTTTCGTAATAGCTAAGCTAGACTTTTGATATGGTTTCGCCAGACTTTAGGCTTTAAATAGGCTAGATAGTGTCCACTCTGTAGGCATCTGACTGTCCATTGGTGCTTTCCTCAGTACCCAAGCCACCAGAATCTGTGCCGATGCCAGTGATCCTCCCCCCCCCCTTTCTTATTTCTTACTGGCGTTCTTATTTTCTGGAATATTACATGTCAAAGCTCCCTTTTATGCCACAGTACGTTATATTCCGTCCTGCTTTTTCCATCCTACCAACCATGTATTGAATGAAACCAAATCGCATAATCCAAGGCCGGTTGAGATACGAATGCTATCATTCTTCGAGACGTATGGGATTGTCCTTCCAAAACATATACCTACTTCTCCAGGTCGAATAGCTTCCTGGTAAATACGTCTACCTTAATTCTATGTTGATCTTGACAAGTCCTCTCATGGGAAAACACTGCACATTATAATCTATGAGAGAACCTTTAATGAGCTCTTCATCACTCGATTTCAAGTATTTCAGTGCATCTACGCAGATGTTTCGAAACATAGAGCTTTCGTTGAATGTGCCGTTGTAATGGATATAATTTTAAATTTGGGATACTTGCTGAACACACTGTTTTCACGGAAGAATTATATGCTTATTTTAAATCATCGTTATTCTTGTACCGTTATTGTCACCGTTCTGTTCTCATCTGAAAAAAATTCCATGGGTGCTTTGATGACATTGAACATTCTGTAGTAATAGGGTCCTCTCATATAGGTAATACAAGATATATTTTTAATTGGATTGTTAAACACACAGACCACCTTTTGCTGGTTTACTGGTCACGCTGGTCTCTCAGGTAATGAGGTGGTGGAACTGGCATTAAAGGAGGCAGTTCATCTCCATCCTGAGGCGAGTTTGGATTTCATGTTTTTAGATCTCAAGGGCTATGTTTGTCTTACGCACCTGGCACATGAAATGGGTTCCAACCCCTGTTCTGAACCAACTGCGCTCCATTAGGGATGGCGAATCACGATGGCTCTCTTCTATATGAAAGTCTAGAAAAGAGGAGGTTATTGTGACAAGACTCCGCGTCAGCCATTAATTTCTCACCCAAGAAACTTTATTGATCTGAGATCTACCTCCAATGTGTGAGCTTTAGCATGCTCCCCTTAGCTTGTACCACAATTTGGTGGAGTTTCCCACGTATTACTGTATTCGCACTGTACGATGGAATCTATTAACTTTTTTTATTACATATCAGTAATTAGCTAATAATATTACATAACAGTGAATGTGTGATTGTCGCATTCGTATTTTATCTAATGAGATTTGTGAGTAATATTGCTGACGTATTTTTTTTTTCAAATAGTGACGAAAAGAAGTGTTGAATAACTGTTGAATATGTTATGGAAATTAACGACAATCTTTTCTCTTAATTTAAAAAGTATTTTATCTAATGCCGTTATGCTCATGACAGATTCAACAACTAGTAATTTCAGCATGTGATCAAAATTAAACCAAATGTTTTTATTGGAGCAATATTTAATTTAAACATCTGAGCACATACTATTGATGTACTGTACATCGTTAGGCTACAATAAAAATTAAATAGATGAACTACGCTGAAGCAACGCCAGAGCCCATGGATGCTAGATGGATGTTCATACAACATGCCTCAATATATTCACCAATATGTGGGGCAAGACTTCTTAGAAATATTACAATCTTCCTACTGTTTGCATGTAGAAAATCTCATCTAAAACACCTATACCTAAAACTCAGGCTAGATGTTGTGTTTTTTGAATGCATGAAATAATGATCAGAATACAATAATTTACATTACTGTGGTTAAGACAAATATTCTTATTCATAAATAAAGAGAAATCGTAAAAGGAAAGGTATGATTGGTAAAAGTAAGTACATTAAGATAATTATAGATGTTATTTACAAGACGGTCATATTTTATTGTTGTTTTTTTATCTACACTGTGTGTACAGATACACACTCTAGTTTCATGTATGGAAAAATTATAACATAAAGATTTTGCTTTCTGGGATTTATTTTTATAACTTAAAAATCTACCACCTAAATGTTTGATAGTTAATGGTGTTGGTTTCCGTAAATAGGCTATTTGGTGTTGATTTTACTCGCACAAAAAAAAAACATTAGTACAGGATTTAGAAGCTAACTTGGCCTTTAATAAGATCCTAAAATGGACCGTGCCCTTACTTAGCAATAGTAAGTAGTACATTGATATTTATGAATTAAGAAAGCAAGATAAACCTCTACAGAAATAGCAAGTGGAGCTTTTGGTTTCCATTTCCTAAAATAATTTACAAAAAGAATAATACTATTCTTCAGTGGCATATTCTTTGGCTATGCTAGTCCTTCTCCGCATAACCAAAATGATATGGACTAGTTTTTTGTTTAATTCATTGCTGTCTGTGTGAACTGTGTAAAAACTAATAGTTAAATAATTGTTAATAAATATACATGTAATGGATTATTAATTTTAAAACTAATATTGGTTCATATTCCAAGAATAAAGTGTTTTAAGTAATTCTTCTTCCAAAAGGTTCTACTTAACACAATAGGAGACCCAGGGCTTGCTACTTGAAAAACGCAAGGCAAGCTCGGGAGGCTCTAATGACCTTGCCCAATGCCTAAGGGGTGGCCACACATTCCTTTCCGTTCACCCATAATTAATTGGCCAATGAGCTCGGGTTTTCACAACCCAGGTCATGCTGTTCATGTGAAGCAAGCTAAGCATTGTGCCAACTATTGAAAAAAGATTCAAGATCACAATGTTTATTTAGTAAGCTAATTTAGTATAGTTTAAGTAAATATACATAAAATAAATATATAATTAATTGTAAAATAATAGTTAATATACGTAACAAGCTTTAAATTATACACTAATTAAATACATTAATTTTTGTTTAAGTATTCTAGTCACATGTATTATCATGTATGTGGCAAACACATTTAACAGTTTTTTTAAATTTAGGCATTTCAGCACTGATAGAGTGGGGAAGGGGGCGGGGGGAGAGTAATGTGGGTGACGAGGCTAATTTAACCGTTGTTGACGGTAAGTTTTGTTTTTATTTAGTAGAAATGATCGTGGAGTTTTAATAGTGTTCTTTTAGTTTTTGTTTTACATTAACGACTTTATTGTCATTGTGATTTTATATAATTATACATAAATTAATCCCAAAAGTCAGGAGTGTGAGTTCACCAATTCAAGATGATTTAGTAAGGAAATGTAAAATAAAATATATTTTCTTATAATTTACTTAATCAGTGGCGCACACAGCCATTTACTTTGGAGGGAGGCATCAATCAAGGCTGTAGCAAGAATTATATTTTGATGGAGAGAGCGGGTTGCACAGCCTCCTAAGCCCTGAAGGCCGACAATATTTATGAATATTAAATGCTTTTATAATCATTTGGAATAGTCTTATAGTAACTAAAAGATTTAAATATTACAAATGGTATCGAAGCTATTATTTGTAAGGTTTTATCAATTGTTAATTTTGTGTGTAGTGATAAACATTTTGATTAGGCTTAAGTCTGAAGCCTGGACTTAAAATGAAGCATATACATTCGACACAGCTTCAATGTTAGTTATACTTAATATTATTTAAATTTCTATTAACATTATTTGTGGTGTTGGGGAAAGAGGGGGAAGGACCCTTTACCTCTTGGTTGCACCACTGCTTACAGCAAAAGATATGTGTAAATATCTTATCAATGAATCAATGACGTAGCGATAGAGTATTAATAGTCCGAAATAATCTCCCCTATATTAGTCAGAGTTTACGCATCTAAATAGCTTCTGGGGCATAAATTTTCAAGTTGGGAGATCCGTTTGTTTCCAAGCAGCATTGTGTGAGATAAATTAGGCTTTATAAAATAGTTTTAATTGCAACGTGAGTTTGACAATCCACCTGATTCCCTCTCATCAAGATCTGATGGACGCTTGATTGATGTATCACTTCATGTTACTCTTATTATGATTGTTTGCTTTGAGTATTGCTAACTGTGTGCTTTTAATGACACTAGGCTATTTAAATAATATCTGTCTCTCTTATGCATTCAGAAATGTGCCCATACCATTTTTAGCCCCGACATTAATATTTGCTTAAATTTCTAACCATGTAGATATAATTACAATTTGAGAATTGCCTATGTGGTCTAGTAGTCATAGGTTCTGGCTACGGATCAAGAGGTCCCGGGTATGATTCCCGGCGCGTGCAGATTATTTGGGAAGCAGTGGGTCTGGAACGGGTTAGATTCAGCCTAGAGTGGATAAATAAGGAGCTACTAAAATAAAGTAGTAGTGGCTTCGGTATAGAAAGCTGAGTTTAATGGCTGGAAAAATCGTAGTTGCTGACAACATGACACCCTCTATCCGCAAGAGTTGGCACTAATTCGCCAAACAGTTTGGTAGCCACTCGGTAGGTATAGCCTAAATGTGGGCTGACACCATGGAGCTACTTTTATTACGTTTTGAGCTAATGGTAATCATCGTTATGGATAAATAAAAGGAGAGAGAATATGGGAGTGGAAGAGGGGGGCTCAAAATTTTCTAAGATATCATACAGTTAAAGGGAAATAATAAATTTTTGAGAACCTACTGTTCTATATGGACGCATATTCAAATATACCCCTTGAAATAATCCCTTGACTTTCTTGGACAACGGTGGTTGAGGGTCCTCGGCCCCAAAATCTCCGTTGCAACTTTTAGAGTACAGCATACCTATTAATTTTTCTCAGAATACGTCACTGCTATTCTTTAAAAATTGTGTCACAAATTGCCTTACTTCTGCATTTGATTTGACAGCTAGGTCAATTAATCCAATTCGTGGCATGCCAAGATATTCTAAATGGTTCGCCAGCGGTCTCTAATGCCATTTCTGTGTAGAGGGCATAAATTACAGCTTTGACGTGTTTCGAGAACTTTTAATAATCTGTCAATTTTAGACCACAACAAATGGAAGGGATATTTTTAAGACGGTGAAAAGCTTTATGGAAAAATATGATGCAGTAGGGAGTAAACTTGAGTGGGCTAAACTTGAAAATACACTTACGGATGATGCTCTGACGATGCTAGTGAAGAGATATGTCTGTTTCTTTGCTTGAAGAGTATTTATAACGGAATATATTTTCATATCACTGTACCATTCACAAAAACTCTTTGTGTTCTAGAGACACATTTTTTCATGTTTTTCACTTCTTTTTTTTGCGTTGCGTCAATATGATTCGATCACGTGCACACAACCAGAAAGTTTAAGGAACTTTTTAAAGAGGAAAATTAATGAGTATGTTGAACTTTTATACTTCACAACTCCGTTAAATGGTTGTTTAAGGGAGAAATACTTTCACGTTTCTTCAAACTTAGAGACCACGTACCTTCATTTTTGGCGCTGAAAAGTATTATGTCTGTGGAATGGTGTTGAATTAGGATTTAGTTTGTATTTATTGGTTTTAATGGAATAGTATTAAGTTAAAATCAAGTTCAAAAATCACATTAGTACTATATAGATATATAAAGTTCTTTCTAATTCTCTTTTAACATCTAGTGAAGAAATAGTTGTTATAAAACTTATCACTAAACTTTATTTTCTTCCATTATAATGTGCTTAATTTTTTATTTGAGGTATTTTAAGTGAACTTTTTGAACTGAATTAATTATATTAGCGCACGAGAATTTCTATGAGCGAGAGCGAAGTTCCTGACAATTTAGCCAGAAAAGGTATTTTAATATAACTTACAAGTTTTTTTAGATGCCACAAACGACATGTGGCAGACGGGTTAGCTTCCACTTCGAAGGAGGTTGTGCTACGGATTTTTATTGCTCAAGACATTATGGTGTGATTGATTATAGAATTTTGATTAAACGAGTGGTTTTCATGTAACTGTGTTTTATTATTTTAGAAAATACAGTACTGTAAAAGGCACTGAAGATTATTTTACCAGCCCGATATCAAATAGGCAGAGCCCTGCGTTTGTGGAGTTCACGATAATTCGCGAATGTTAGATGTGGCATTTTTTCTTTCAGATGTTCACATTTCAGGTTATCCTGATTGGATATATATGCTCAGAATTGTCACGATAACTCGCGAAATTGGCGTTTTAGCGTGATATTCGCAATTTTAAATGATGTCCGCGATAATCGCGATTTAGTCGCGATTTTTGGCATTCACGCTAATATTTTGGGATATTGAAAAATAAAAATTGAAAGTTTTGATGGAAGAGAGTGATGGCATCGAAAGTTTAAAAATTGAGAATGTGCTGCTAGGGCTGAAGACAGACAGTATGTTCAGTGACTTCGCAACAAAGTGTTTGCAAGCGTTGTGGCTGCCGATTTCAAATGCAGATTCAGAACGATATTTTTCTAGGTATAGTTTAGTAGTAACAGACCGCAGAACCACAATGAAAGTGGATAACATTGTTACCAGCTGCATGTTGCAGTTTGGTGATGTTGAGTAGTTATTTTGTATTTTTCTAGCCTAAATTGAGATTTAAAAATATAGTCACAATTTTTGTGAAGTAACAAGATGATTTTTGTGTAATATTTTGTCTTTGTGACTTGTACATACTTTTCCCGGACCAGCTGCCGCTAAATCTTACTTTTTTAATAAGTTGACAGCACATTTTTTTGCGGACTAGTGTTTTTTACCGTTTTGTCCAAACAAAATGTATTTTTTTGTTTTCACTTCAATATGTTTAGTTTACCTGTTTCAAACATTGTCCTGGAAGTCTAGTTTTAACCCAACAAAGTCACCTTAATCACGAAAGTTTGGTAAAATCCACTTTTTTAACGCTTTTGTCTTAATTCGATAATTTCGTCGCAAAAATAGGATTTTTGTAATTCACCGCTTATTCACCGCTTTTGGGAAACTTAAAAACGAAATTGGGCCTTTTTATTCACCATAAAAGCAGGGCTCTGCAAATAGGTTACATAAAAATATATTTGGCAGAGGCAGGGTGGATGAGAGGGTTCGAAGAATTGGTTACAGTGGCCCATCAAATGAACTCCAGCCATTTACTTACTGGCCCTAGCTTAAAAAAAGGTTGGCCACCCCTGCGGTATATTTTAATTTGTCTTGTAGCTATAAGTAATTATAAATAAGGACCCATGCGTTATGTCTTATAGCTATTCTTGTCAAATAAATATAAATAATTGAAATTGTATTTATAATTAAGTTTGAGTGCTATCAATTTATATAAAATTTATTCTTTTACATGTTTTATAGACCCAAAAGTAGTGTGTACTAACTTGAGCGGAATCCAAAAAATATACTGAGATGTCAAAAGGAATAATTACTTTTATAATAGTGTGTCTTTGTTGGCCGACCCTATGATACCCGTCTCTGCACAGCATATAAAAGTGGATCCAATTTTGAAGGTTTTATTCGCTAAGTTTTCCTCAATAGCAACTAGCGCTGTGATCACTGCATATCGTTGTTATGAGCTTTTAGGCTTCAATATCTGATTACGGGATCTGAAGAGTAGAGAAACCACAGTCTATATCTTTTACACTGCTGTATGCTTATAATTACGAGTATACAGGACAAGTTTAGATAGGTCTGTTTATAAATTATTGCCGTCGTCAATTTCATAGAGTATATAATTATTATGGTGTTATTGAAATGTATGACTAGACAAACCCCAGTTAAATATTTACATTACATAAATATATAATAAAGATTATTTTCGATATCATGTAATTCTAAACGTAATGATTGTCATATTGAAACTAAACATGATAACTGACCCCGTGGTGTAGTGGGCAGTGCACCTGGCTTGAAACCTAAGAGTCCTGCGTTAGATTCCATGTTGGTATCTTGGATATTTTTCCCGAAAGGGGAACTAACCCAATGATCACCAGGGTTTGGTTAGTCATGCCTAGGTTAGATTGTAAGTGGTTTTACAACTTCATGTTCATTATCCATCTCATAAGGGCAAAGGAAGAATATTCACGAAGAGTATGTACGATTAGTACATTCTGACGTTCCCTGGATCACGATACATAAGTACTGGCTAATATTTCCACTACAGAGTCTCGATTAACATATCCCAGACGTGAACTATTATACTAAACATGATTTTGCCATGAACAAAATTTTTAATAGAACATTAATCTACGCATGAATTAATCAAAAGCTTATCTTAAGATTGTCATTACTTAAGTACCCGCAATGATTATAATCCTGGTTAAACAGTTAAACTTTGGGAAGTGGTATTGGATAGAAATACTAACTCAAATTTATTTTCAAGATTTGCTTGTTTTAGCTTCATTTTCGCGCAAACAGCAAATACCTAATTAAAAACACGTTAATCCTGCA
The DNA here is from genome assembly GCA_902141385.1 of Timema californicum. NCBI lineage: Eukaryota > Metazoa > Arthropoda > Insecta > Phasmatodea > Timematidae > Timema > Timema californicum. The sequence continues at coordinate 129,528 of CABFOW010000871.1, read as the reverse complement.
GAGGACCTCGACATTGGTAATTTTCCTGGACGATGGATTGGCTATTGTGCTGGACCTGGGGCATGGTCTCTGCATTCACCTGATTCTACGCTATTAGATTTTTCTATAGGGAGCTCTCAAGAAAAAATGTATGACGTGTCTGTTAATGACCTTTAAACATTACGACAAAGGATAACACCACCGTGCTAAGAAATATCAATCGCACAATGTTGGTCCGCCACTCGTTCTGTCATTGATAGGTGCAATGCTTGTCTGGGGCTTGAGACCGTCAATTTAAACAAAATGAATAACATATTTTATTTAATACTTAGCTATTTGGTTTTTAATTTGTATTTTGTTGTTTGCGTGGAAAGAAAGGGAAAACCAGAAAAACTCCACGGTACCTTTTGAGTTAGTTATTTTATCCACTACCACTTCCAAAAGCTTAGTCGTTAAACCTGGGAACACTCTGTATACTGTACAAATAAGCTTTAGTTTTTCTCCTATGTCTTACATAATACTGTAATGCTTAAAACACATGTAAGCTTTACTCTCGAACTCCACTAATGTAAATAGTGGCAGTTGCTGAGGATGAACAAAAAATGTTAATAATACATCTTCGTTAAATGATACTTTTATATACTTGATTCAATAAAACATTTAAAACAAAACAAGTTTATTTGGTTGTCAAATGTATCATACAAACTAAGTTTTTAATCATTGTAAAAAAATAGGAACTATACATTAAATATTTATATACAAATTATTATTATTATTTTAGTTGTCACCATGTTTACAAAACCAAATCTAGGTCTTTCAAATAGATCATCAATTTAATTTATTATAGACCTGTAGTAAATATGTTCTTCAAAATATATTTTAAAATTATACACATAATACATTATCATTTTCAAAACAGAATAAACTTGAAAAATGTCGGTCGGTATTGCTCAATTGCTGTATAAATTATAATTTTACTAAGTTAATTATTTTTCCCAAAAAGGCTTAACATAGAATGAATGCATATCTTCTTTAGTTGGTATTACATAATATTGTAATTAATTAATTACTTAAACTGCAAGCAATCGCGAAATTAAAAAAACTTAAGACCTTTATGGTTTCAAATGTCTTTTCACGATAAAATCCATTATGTCAATCTTAAATTTACATAAAATACTGCATTTAATACTAGAGGCTCATAATTAAATGGTCCTACATTTGTTCATATATGGGAGGTCACAATTTAATAATACAATCAGATAAAGTAGGTATGAGTCATCAAAATACATATAATTTGAAAATGATAGTAGATATTTTATATAAATATATGGATACATTTGATAGAAAGATCTTATTAGCTTTATGTATGTAGGTGGGTAGACAGGCGGGTAGAGGCTTGTATGTATATATTATATAATATATAAAGTACGTATAATATATAAATGTATATATATATATAAGATGCATATAAATTTCTAAATATTAATGTATATAAATTTATATATAATATATATATATACATTTATATATATTAATCTATATAAGTAAATACATCTTTACCTGCCTACCTACATATTACATAGATTACATTTATTAATATAGATATATACATTCATTTATTTACACATACTTATATATGATATACTTATTTACACATATACGTATAATGTATGTGTGTATATGCCTAAATGTATATTGCTATTTTAGTATGTAGTTTAGTCCTGAAACGTTAAAATTTAGTGATATATTTTGACCATAATTGATTATACAAATTGCTTGCACATCTAAAGGTAGCTTCTACCTTGAATTGTTATATTGATATGTCTTTAATTAAAGTAAATAATTTGAGCAACAATTTTAATTTCCTGAAATAGTATTTCATGTCTATTAATAATGGAGTGCAAAACCAATCAGATTTGGTGTTACAGATTATCATTGCTCAACTAGCACCTATTTCCCTATTCTTAAGTGGAACAGGGCTTCTACTAAAATAGTTAAAATAGTCGAATCAATTGAGCACCTTTTGAGCATCCACCAAATGTATTGTTTATTTTTATTTTTTCAGGTCCTTGGGGGGCCTGACTGGTTATAATGATCTCTGATGGTCGATCGTCTGCGTCACCCACATCACCTCCTTACTCGGATTACCACCACCCTGCACATGCAGAGTCATATCAGCAGGCCTATCAAGCACAAACCCAGCACAAGAATCCTCACCATCACACGCCACCCTCATCCCCCTCGTATGCCAACTCAGCTGCGCAATGTTGCAGTCTAAGACGCTGCTGTGCTCCCCCTCAACCCTCGTCTCACCCTCCGGCAAGCCGCCAGCGTCATCGGCGGTGGCATGGCACATGGTGTTGCTGCTGTTATTGCCCATCTCACGCAGCAAATTCTATTTTTACCAGCCTCGGCGTATGTATCCTCGTACTTGGCTATACTCTACTGGGAGCTTTCACCTTTATGGCACTGGAAGGAGAAGGGTTTAGCAAAGAAACACTCATCAGTGCCAATCACGTAGTAACATCATCCACGTCGGCATCTTCTTCTGCGACGAGTTTTAAAAGTGGGGATGTTGGTTTGGGCCGTGACAAATCAATAGCTTTAGGGGAGGATATTCGATCCAGAACGGTAGAAAAACTTTGGAGCATAACAGAGGACCTCAACATTCTCTATAAAGACAATTGGACCCGGTTAGCCGCGCAGGAAGTGCTCAAGTTCCAAGATTCATTGGTGAGGAATCTAAGGGGATATGGAGGTGGGGGCGCTGTTATCGTAAAGACAGGGATCGCGGGCTCTGGTAATGGGGGAGCTATCTACTACAACCACCACCATCGATGGTCCTTCGCTTCTTCCTTTCTCTACTCACTCACTCTCATAACTACTATTGGTAAGTACTTTGGAAATATTTTAATGTCCTTACTGCATGTCGCTCTCATATGTCACGTAGTAGTCATGTTAACCATGGTATCCTTATTGCAAGCAGGAAGTGAGTTTTTATAAAGTTGATGATCATCTCATAACGAATGATAGATAATATATTAATCCAGAAATATTTTTATTGCTAGAATATTTTTCTTTTTAAATAGAGTAGTAAAGAAACACATTGTGTATATATATATATATATGACTTAAATTGAAAAATGACACATGTACATAGGAATCGAACCCGGGACTATTATATTAGTACGCAAATGCTCTAACAACTAAGCTGCCCAGAATTGTGTCCGATTCTCGTATCTAAATTTCATTTTTTAATCCAAAAATATGGTATTTAGATGCAGCTATAACGGAGATCAACAAAATAGCTGGGCTATTTAATCAAACATTGTGTATAGCTGAACAACTTCAACAAATATTATCAAACATGACTTTTTATTCAATGAGGAATGCATTTTTATACCTTATTTTTATAAAGCAGAACAAATAGCTAATGTTACAAAGGTTATTGTACTTGTGTTTGATCCTGTTGAGAATTTAAACTGATTTAATATTCTTTTCTCCAGGGGGCGATTATTTGAATAAGTATAAGTGTATAAAGAAGACAAACCAAAATGTTTGTAGTATTAGTAATTTACTAGCAAGATTATAATATTTATATACATATTTCTTAAATCATACGAATGTTTATAATGAACTAGTATTCCCATTTATAAATAAATTATTATTGGTATAATAATGTTAACACATAATTAAATCCATAACCTAGAAGATAATGTGACATTCCAGACATTAGTGAGTTATTTCAGCATCAGCAGCATATAAGTTAAGTAAAAATTATTATTGTTATTATTATTATTATTATTATTATTAGTACCACGTCTTACTACCCGTTCGGATTATACGCACTTACGCTAATGTGTAATGGTAGGGTGATAGTGAGATGAAATGGAGGACCTACAGTTTAACGTGGAATCCGAACCAGGGTGGAGGTCTGGCATTCCCCACATTCACAAGATGTCTTGTCAGAGGTGAAGGAAGGGTTTGGTAATCAGATAAATCTGTGCCAGGATTAAGTAAAAAATCTAGATATTTTTAACATTACCACATCTTACTAACATTTTGTTTTTTTAAATATACTAACTACGCTAATGTGTTAGGAATGAGGAAAGTTAGATTTAGAGGAAGTGTACTCGTATTTTCGTGGGGGGAGAGTGGAAAACAATTAAGGAAAATAACTCAGTACACCCGACCGCAATTTTAGCCCTAATCTCCCTATGATCGGAAGTCATTAGATTTTCCAAACAATAGGCAATTAGTAAATTTCCGTCTCTCTATATAAAACTAAACATTATTTTTAAAATAATTAATGAGTAATTTTGAGACTTTAACTCCTTTTTTCTCCAGCCACCTTTAACATTTTATATTATTTATAAATTATAGTAAGTTAAACTATATTTGTTTCATCGTATTTCTTAGTGGCCTTGGTTTTTTCCTTCTCTCCTCTACCGTCTATTCCATGGCGGAGCTTGTAAATAGTAATTTTATTATGTCAGTTAACTTCTGTTTATTTTCGCATGAATGTGCCCTGTCTGGCTGGACTTGCGGCTCGGCTCGTCTGTGACTCGTACTTGATATTTGCACTTGTTCTATTAATAGTATTGAGAGAACCCTAGCTTGAGCGATCGTGTTTTATGTAGGGCCTTGGCCCGAGTGTTAATGATTTGTTTGTAAAATAACTTGGAGCTGTTGAACCACTTTCAGTAGTGCTACTAGTTCAAGAGCTAGGTCATATTTTATTTAACCTTGGATGACAAAAGTGCGTCAAAGTTATTTAATTTACCATCATATGTGTAATCAAATATAGCGATCTTAAAAAAGTGGTGAGAGCACGATATATGACGTCATTAACTTGGTCGTCATGCCATACAGCTCTCAATGACTATAAACATTCATAACTTTTCACCTGTTAGTGATAAAAGAATGCTTTTTTTTTAAATTATAGATACTAAGATTATTGATAAAAGTTTTCTTTCAAATTTACTGTTTTTACTTTCTCGCTACCTTACAGTCATGAGATCATCAGAAAAATCGAACTCGAGATTTTAATGAATTTCGACGTTTCATGACCCCCCGAATCTGCAAAAGTGGTTTTTGCATTTCCCTCTGTCTGTCTGTACCTCGGAGTATAGCTTAAGCTATTTTACCGATCGGGCTAAAACGTGGTATCTAGGATTTTCATAGTGTTTCCCACAGGGATTTTTGGAATTGTATATCCAACCCTAAAATTAATAATAGTATCTATAAAAGCGAAAATAATCGTTTTATTAAAATTGGCTATAAAGATTTTGATTAAATTTCATTTCTAGGCATTGATAAATATTACCAACAAATTGGCTACTATCAATTTTTCGTCAAAATGACTTTTAAGTGTTCTGTTACGATGCTTAGATTCTAACTAGCCTACTAATTATCATATCTCCGTAAATCTTTGAGATGTGAAATTAATTATCATTGAAAATATATAGGTCTATTTATAGTCACTATCTTTTATTTGAAACACATTATTATAAAATCAATAATTTTCAAGCTATACGGAAATATATATATAAAAAAATTTAACACTAAAGGTAAAGTACTGTGACCGCGAAAAAAAATCTATTCCGAGATATTGATGTATGTCGACGTTTCATGACCCCATGAGCCCCAAAAAGTGGTTTTTGCAGTGCCGTCTGTCTGTTTAAATTTAAAATTAAGAGTAATATAGTAAATGTTGAAAAGAAAAATCTTTTTTTTTTTAAATTGGCTATAACAATTTTTTATTAAAATTTGTATCTAGGCGTTGATTAAGATTATAAATAATATATATATTTTCATTTTCCCATGAAATTGAATTTTAAGTTACTTTACAGAAGTGGAAATTTTCATACAAAATAACTTATTATTGCAAAGTTGCAGTAATATTAAAAATAAAAAAACTTGTATATAAATATATCTTTATAAAAGCAATACTTTTTGAGTTATTTGCAAATATATTGATACAATTTTATCAACTTTAGTTGTACAGAGATACTATTTAAATTTTAACGTAATAATTCTCTAATAACATAAAGTAAGTAAATAAGTAAGTCTCTCAACAAATTGATGTTCTTTTTCATTTAACCTCTTAGCGGAAGTGATTGTATATCATTGATCTATCTCTAACATTTTGGACTCAATAGTCAATATTTAGAATGGCCTAAATTTATAAATGAGGAATTTAATAGCAATTTGATAACCGTAAGATGTGCAACTTCTAATAAAATGTCGAAAATGTTAACCGGAAGTCGAAACTTTGATAAAAAGTGTTGACCTTTGTGTGGACCCATTAACGTTTTTTTTTCATCCGAATATACAAATGAGGACTTTAATTTTTAAAGATAAAATTATAAAATTTAGAACCAAGAGTCAAAAAATGTCTTAAGAAAGTATAACGCATTTTTTCTTGGGATAGATAACCTGGTGGTCTAGGGTTAAGGTGTCAGACTTCCATGTTGGGGGTCCGGGGCTCAATCCTCGGTTCTGGCACTGATTTATCTGATTGCCAAACCCTTCCTTCACCTCTGACAAAACGTGTATTAATCACAACTTGTGAATGTGTGTAATGCCAGGTATCCACCGTGGTCCGGATCCCATGTTAAGCTGTAGGACCTCTATTTTATCTCACTATCACCCTACCATTACGTACATACTAGCGTAAGTGCGTACAAACCGAACGGGTAGTAAGACGCTGTGTAAATAATAATAGTTTTTCTCGGGTTTGCTAGTGTATATTATTTATTTTCACATATATTACGAGTTTGGAGTAAATATCTCCATTTTTAAACAATGTAGTGAGATAGTTCACGCGTAGTTTCTTACCAATCATCTTATTACAGTAAGTCGAACTAGAAGAATTGGGGTTTATTTTACTGTATCTCAATGTTTGGCTCTTAATAACTAAATAAAGAACAACTTTACAAAGAAAGGCTTTAAATAAATTAGTTAAAAGGCATCATTAGCTTGCAATCGGTACCTCTAAACGTATTCTGAAGACAAAAAATGTGGAATCTATAAGTCACACATTGGGAATTAATGGAAGGATTCTACAATTCAAGGACAGCACATGGGATGATATAGAAGAAGTATCAGCTTCTAGATTGAAGAAATTAAAAGTCTCTACATATACTGAAATATGTCCAAACTTGCCTTGAGGGTATCAAAAAAATAAACACGGATATCACAGACTCTAAAAAAAATAATTAAAGCCATTCAAAAGTTGGGAGATGACATACCTGGAACATTTGAGAAGAATTGAATTTTCTGTGGAAAGAGGAAACAAAAAAGGAGATGAGAAGAGCCTCTATGAAGTTGCGAAACGTTAAAAGTTCAACAAAACATAATGGAAGCAACAAATATACTCAACGATGGAAAATTGCTGGTGAAAATAAGCGACATATATTTGTTTGCGAAAGAAGTGCGATATCACCATTCTTATCAAAAACAATATATTAATCTTGCAAAATCTCGACAGCTAGATAAAAGAGTACTACCAAGTGATGGCAATAAAAAGCTAAATGGCAATCAACAGTAGCACGACACAGCATTTCAAAAAACAGTTGACTATGTAAACGCGTACATAATCAATTGGGGGAAGGCTCAATCACTGTCATCCATCCAATCTTGATATTCTACTTATCTTTCTGATGAAGGACTTTGTTATTACGCATACATAGGTCAGAAATAGATACATAAACTTAAACTTAAATCCTATTTTGGGGATAATCAAATGACAATGAAACTAAGTAACACACAAGGTTTAGTACATTACGTAAATTAAATCTCGTCTGTAGAAGCAATCGCTCTTGTCAATAATTATTTATCTAAAATTGATTTCTGCATAGAAGACTTAGCGTTGTATCTAAGTAATATTATTCTTACCGAAGCCCAAGAATCAAGGTTGAGACATCTTATATGTGTGGAAGATCTTTTATTAGGTGAATCTAAATGCCCAAAATTGCTGAAAATATTATCTAGGACTCTTTATAGTGGCTCACTTAAGTTACCTAAAAGTGATATAATTGAAAAGTGGGTACTTTATTAGAACCAGGATTCAGTTTTTATCTGTAGCAAAGGAAGAATTAAACCTGAAAAAATATAACACTAGGCTTGAGTGTTAGAAGCATTACAGGGAATAGAGAGAGAGAGCTGGCAAAAAGTTTGAATCATTTAGGTCATTCCATCAGTTACCATGCAGTGGAAGAATTAGAAACAAAACTGGCATATTTACTTTTGTAAAATACAGAGATAATACCCGAAAATATACGAGGAGCTTTCGAACAAAACCCAACATGTCCATCATAAATTGTTTTTAGATAAAGCCCAAAACCCTATACCTTGAAGCAAACTAATGGTTATTTTTCAAGTCAAAATGCATAAATAGATAAAAGTGTTTTTGTACTTTATTTATTAGGATTAGGAATGAATATGTAAGGTCTAGAGTTGGAGTACAGTGGGTACATGAGATAGTAGAGGAAGCTAGGATGAGGTAATATGGGAACGTAATGAGGGTGGCAGTGGAGAGGATTCCAAGAAGATTAATGGGTATGAAGTATGTAGGGAAGAGACCGTAAGGAAGACCAAGGAAGAGTTAGAAGGAATAGATAGCAGCAAGTGTGAAATTAATATGAGGAGAGTGGAAGAGAGTGCAGGAGAAAGTTTGGTGGAAGGACAAAGGGAGATGGAGGCATTTTACTAAGGAGACCCGGCCACAGGCTGGAAAGAGCTCATGATAATGATGATGGTGAGAAGGTAATAGAGTAAACATATCCCAGCATTGTTTCATCATATATATATATATGCACTATGATGATAAAGTGATACTAAATTTTATTTTGAAACAACCAACACTATCTAAAAAACATTTTAAGAATAAGATTGCATAGAGGAAATATCGAGATTTCAGATATAGTGTGCAGCTCATGACAGTATCACTATATGAATGTGCATAGTGTCGCTAATAGATTGCAGCACTGTATAATAACAGTGATATTGTTGATATTGTTATAGTAATTATATTGTATATTTTAGCCTCCTCCTAATTATTTCCCCCCAAGCCCGACATGCCCATGTTTAAATGACCAAAATCTGATTTTGTTTTCAAGCCAAACCCGATATGTGTGGAACTGGCTCTGGGCATTTCTGATTTTGCTTAAGAAAAAAAGGCTTTTTTTTTACGGCCAGTTTAAAAGGAGGCTATGTTGGGATTTGAAAAAAAATTATGATATATTTGGACTTAGCTCAACAAATAAAGTCTGAAATGATGTATAGCTCAATTTTGAATATGGATGAACATGTTGAGTTTTGCGTGAATGCTCCCCGTATGTTTTATTTATACATGTATTACAGAAAATACCAGGTATTATTACTGTGATAGCTTGGGATGAATTCGAAGTAAACTTAGATACACTTTGTGGGAATAGAAGTTTACACTATACACGTGTAATTTGGAATCAAAACAAGGTGGATTTTGTCAAACTAGTTAATTAACATATAAATGAAGATCTGCAGCTTTATATGGAACCATATATAAAGTGCAGATTCTTTCAGAGTGTTTCTAAATCCTTAAAGCCATAAAACTTAAATGCAGTATTGCTTTCAGTTTTTTGATAGCAAAGTGTCTTCCAACAAATCTTTGGAATGGGTGCTTAAAAAAAATTATATTTGTATGCCCTTTGTGAAAAGGTGTTAAAACCCATCAACTTCAGTAGGTTTAAATTCCAAAATTACAGTAGACACCTTATCGACCCAAGTTATCGGGTACATGAAAAACTTGAATTTGCCACCAACCAGAACGTATGTTTTATTGGTAGCACTGAAATGATCACAACAAGTAGCTTATGAATATGGAGAACCATGTATGTGTGTGGCTTCATTATGATCTCGCAGTTGCAAGACCAGTCCTCTTAATTCAAAATCAATAATCTCCAAGCTTTGACAATATATTTATTTAATATATAGTTCTTTTCACATTGAGCTGGAATTGTTTGGTGCTCTTGGCTATTTTATAGATGGCTCTGTAATAGAGCATGCTTGTATCTAGCTTCTGTATCACAACAAAGTTTTTTGAAAGGAAAACATTACAAAAGATGCAAACCTATGACACCCTGTTATAACTTGCCTTGAAACGCTGTTATCTCAAGAAATTTTTAAAACAGGGTGAGAACATCACACTTTTGAACATTGAAAAATCCATAAACAACGAAAGATTGCAATAATGATCTGTCACAAGATTCCCTGAAAAAACTAGTAATAGTCCTGAAGAAATGCATTTGTATGATGAGTACAAGGGATTCAGAGATAAAACCTAGTATGGTTTCCATGATAAAACATCACATTTTTATCAAATGTATCTATATTTTATGAAAATATATAAATATTTCGCCAAGCTTACAGGGAAAATCATATAAACATGTACACAGAGTCTTTGGAAGAAATGTGCCCAATTTGTTTTTTTATACAACATACCCAACTTAGCACACTGGATGACTTTATATTTGTTGATGCATCTTAACAAAGATACAAATTGCCCCAAAGCAAAGAGTGCTATTTTACAAGGAGTAATTTCTATCAAACGTTCTAGTAACTCATTTTCTAGAGTCCCTGTAGATATGGACTTTAACAGACAATAAAGGATGATGATGCATCTAGGTTAACTGGAATCAGAACGTTTTCAAACTCCAACTCTACAAAAGAACTATGGAAGAAAACTAGGCCAATAAGAAGCAAAAATTGTGGGAAATTTTCTAGAGTTTTTTGGCATTTAAACAATTACAGGAGCCAAACAGGACCTGCAAGATAGCCTTATCTGCAAATACAATAGAAATGTATTAAGCATTATGGAATCTTTCAACATATTTCCAGATTTGTTTGAGGACTTAGAGACTGAAATGCCCTTCAGGAATATTTCAGCAATACAAACAATAAAGAAAAAAGTTTCCCAGGATCTTACCACTGCTTACTTTAAAAGAACTAAAGTCTTCGACAAGTTCAAAGATCTCTATAATGAGAACCCTAGAAATGTCCTAAAACGTTAGTAAATGTGCTTTAACAAGCCTTCGAAGTATGTTCAAAACAAAGTAAAAAATAAATTAGGTAATAAAATACATAAATAATCTTCTTAGAAGTTTACTTTACCTTGTAACAGTTCAGAAATGTGACATTAAAAAGGTAAATTTCCAATCCCACCTTTACCATTATCTTTTGGAAAACTTAGAGGTTCAATAAATAAGAAAAACAATTGCAAACTGATGCATACATTGGAATACTGTCAATTATCAATGAAAGATACTCCACTAGAAATAGATGTCATACTCTATGATGCAATGTTTCTGTTACATAGTCTAAAATTTCCTGATACGTGTGGGAGCGTTCCGTACCAAACTACTTGAGATTTTAAGTTCACATCTGCTAAAATGATTAATCTTATTTTTGATGTGTATGGGACTACTACAATGAAGGATGGAGAGCATGACCTACGATCCACAGACCCACTGTTAGGATATTTAAAAGTGATGGGCACAGAGCGTAAAACTGAAAAAAAAAACCTCAGGAGGCACTAAGAAACAATTCGTTTAAGACATCAATCATTGCTTTCTTGTTCAAGGAATGAAATAGTGACAAATACTTTTTATGCTTACTGTAAGAACTTTTTATATTTTTGGACTGTAGATTGGCATTAAACAACACTGGGGTATTTATGGAAGTTAAAAATATTGCAAAGGACTTGGTGATGATTTGTCCAAAGCATTACCTGGCTTTAATGCATTGACTGGAACCTATTTTATATCTGCTTTTGCTAGATAAGGAAAGATAAAACCTTTCAATATCCTATGGATAAATCTTGAATTCCAAAAGTAATTAGGAAATTTAGGAGAATTCTTGATTTTGGAAAAAGGGTGGTTTAGTGCCATTGAAATATATGTTTGTCTTATATATGACCATGATACATTTACATCAATAACAGATGGGAGATACATACAGTTTAGAAAATAAACTGCTCCAGAACTACTGTGCCATCCTTTAACGAAGCGATAAAGCATTGATCCTACTCTTCTTCTTCTTATTATTTTAGCACCGCGTCTTACTACCCGTTCGGGTTATACGCTGATACTACTATTCTCCCCCCTTCAAAATCACCCATTTTTTTAATGGTAGAAAGAAGCAATGCAGTCGTATGGATATGGGAGATAGCTAATAAAAGTGATCCCCAGGAAAAGTTGATCTTTCAAAACATGAATGATGTTTTGTAGATGGAACAGACCATATTAAGTGGTTTGAAGGACCAATGTGTCTTGACTAACTGAATAAAAGAGCTGAAGAGGAAACTGATGATAGTAAAGAAGATCAGCATAATAGTGACAGCTGTACTGACCTCGATGATGATGAGTTAAAAATAAAAATCACTTTAATTTTAGAGTCAATATTAGATATCAACATAATGTTTGCGAGATAAAATTTGAAGTTATTAATCTGAGTTTTTGACATAAATAAAAATAGAAAAACATATTGGTTGTCTAAAGTTGAATTCCAAAATTAAGTAAAAGAGATTATATTAGCTTTGTCCTGTTCATTGTATTGCTGAAACTGTTTTAAATAAATATTTCTTTAGTGGCCAATCCTTATTAATTGTGTTTTTGTAGAAAATTAAAAGAAGCAACTTTCTCTTCGATTACATATGCAGCTCATAATTCGATTTAACTGTAACAACCAGTATATTTAATAGAAATAATATAATTAATGGTACTGATGGAAAGCTAATGATGCCTGCAAACTAATCTAAGTTTATCTTTGTAAAGTTGTTATTTAGTTACTTATTAATGACTTTGCCTATTTACTGAATTCTAAGCTATTTTTCAAGGCGGGTCGCATCTTAACTTACTCTAGGATGAATCAACTTCTTTTGGCTGGCCTTACCCCCTCCCATAAGATACATCCCCTTTCTCGCAGCGGAATGTAGCTCTACCTGTGACGAGAGGGGACATATTTCAATTGCATGAGTAAAGTGATGGGCACATTTTTTTTACGTATTTAGGGTTTCACATACTGATGGGCTTGTGATTAAAAGCCTTGTACACAAGATACAATATCTTGTACTATAAATTGTACATAATCTTGATCATGTTAATTTCAGACAAGTTTTACTCGGAGATGGTTCACAGATAAGGTTGTATATATTATTTCAATATTTCGACTAATTCTTTACCCGTTTATATTGTTAAATACTCATTGATTACTTTAAAATTATATGTTTACTTTTCAAACAGGCGAAAATATCTATGTTTGGAGTTGACCTGCTATAATTTTAATTTATATCATTTTTATTAAATGTTTGTTTAGTAATTGGTAATCGTTCATTTAAAAAAATTCTAGTAGACAAAGATAAGAATTTTTTAAATCAAAAAGTTGTACAGTAAAAATGGTTTATATAAGACGTTTTATATACCCACAAGGTACAATATGTTACAATAAGTGGTTCAAAGCAAATATTGAACAATCTTGGGTGTTCCCACGACACCATATTTATGTCACAATTTTTTGAACAACATTTTGTAAAGGATTTTATGTCATTACTCATATGTACCGAGCATAAGGCAATAGGTTAACATTGTTTATTTATTTAATGATGTGGCATCTTACCAACTGTTCAGGTTATACGTATTCACATTGTTCTTCAGTCCAGGTTACAGTGAGGTCGGTGTTCTAAATCCAGTCAAATCCAATGTTCAGTTTTTAGTGTTTTTAGCATTGCGTTTCAACACCCACTCAGGCTATACGTTTATGTACTCAACGCGCTAGTGTGTTAGGGATGTTAAATGTTGAATTAAGAGGTAGTGTTTACCCTTTTGCATGGAGCAGGAGTAGTAAATAATTAAGAAAAAATGCCCTCAAATCTTTCCGTCATCGGCAGTCAAGTCTATTCTGATACTGACGCATTGACAATTCGAGCAAAGAAAAGGATAGTGGGCATTGTTGACATAAAATTAATTATATAATGGTTTTTTTTAAATCAATATTTACACTCATTGGAGTGAATTCCATATAAGTGTCTACATATATGTAAACATTTATAGCTTTGGTGTTGAACGTCCTAGAAAAAACCCAAAAAACAAATAGTAGCTGGCAGGACCCATTAGGACCAAATGACCTTGACCTTAGACCCTTGTTGAGAAATGAATGTACCGTATATATTGTGGCAACCTTAATTACAGATTGGTTTACAAGTAAAGAATATACCGCTGGAGATATCTCATCCTTGATTGTACGCTCATTAAGTTGTCGTTCTGTAAATAGCCTACGTAAATACTTTGTTTTCTCACGCCAGTCTTTGTAATTCTCTATGCATGCTGAGTCACAGAACCTTATTATAACCTGTACTAACCCAGATATTTAGAAGGTTTTTGGTAACTATGGGCAGTGTGTTTTTTGGGAGGGGTTCTTATCCCATTTTGGAAGTGTCCAGGAGCAGTGTGATTTGAGGAGGTACCTATAGTATCTATATAGAAGAGGTGTGTTTTTGGGTGCCTTAAATGATTTTGGCAAATGGGTAGTGATTCACAGGTTGGTCTTGGTGTTTAGGGGCATTATGTTTTTGTTCACACCCTCTTAATGCTGGTTGAAAGTGGACTTGATGTCTAGGCAAAATATGTTTTGGGGACCCAATCACGGAAAGTGGGCAAAGAGCAAAAGTTTAGGTTGCTTAGCCCTCTTCCTAACCTTGAAATAGGTCTGGATATCTCATCAGAAACACTCTTCCCAAAATATCGTCTAGTGTTCTGTCCCTCACGGAAGTGGATTACGGGGTTGCGAGATATGTACACCAAACATTGTGATACCTCAGGGTAAACAAGTATCGGGTATAATAAAATCAATTTATCAAATATTCTTGACATGGTAAACTAAGGATTTCTAAGTAACATTCAATTTCATCAGAAACCTATGAAAATGGTCAACAATAGGTTATGTAAGTATATATTGGTAGACAAACACATTCATGAACTATTCTGGTGGCAATCCAAAAGTGGATACCCCGAAGCATAAATCTGTCTTAACATTTCCTAAGGGCTGTTAAATCCGTCCAACAATCAATATACTACTTCACGGTAAACAAAGATCATTTAAAACAAAAAAATATCGCTACATATTTAATACCTTGTATTTATTAAGAACAAACAATATTATACATTATTACGAGAATGGCCTATGTAACTATAGATGCGTTTTTCTACAATGTCCCTTAGATGCGTCGGTAAAATTGTTTTGGGTTCACACTTTTAACATGTAATAGTCCAACCTGATGACTTGACGTATAAAGTTGGTTGAAATGATTAAATCCAGGTTTCTAATGTACGTTTATACCATAGGTTGTTCAATATCGACTAAACCCTTGGCTTATGTTAAGGTGTCACATATATATCCACGGCAAATGTGTCGATCAAATCGTTGCAATATCTGGCAACAGGTGTCAACCACATATCACTTCGTTCTACGGCAGCGTCAATGAGGCCCCAAACCTCACGGAGACGCACCCAAGTGAGGATAACTTTGGCAACCTGTCTAAGTTTGTCATCTTGTTTTTCAATTATGACAAACATAGGGTTGACACAAATACATCTCAGAGAGATTTCATGATTATTCAGTCTTTTCATCTGAGTAGATTGGGTGTTTTTGAAAAATTAAAAAATGACCGACTTGTATTTGCTCAATTCTTGTCAGTCGGTGCCACTAAATTACACACAACTCTATAGCTGGATAAAGGGAGTAAACTGGCCTTGACACTCATGGCAACGATTACCGTTTTGGCGTCGACAACGTCCAAAAGAAACAGCGTGTTGAATATACTTTCTATGGTGAGGGGATTAGTCGGGTTTGCCTTGTACTTGCAAACATTTTCAGATTGGATTTCCATGATGATGTGGACGAGAAGTGTGATTGCTACGATGGCTTCCAGCAGACTAAGTAAGAAGCCATTGCCATTGTCATTGTCATCGTGACGTTCTTCTTTATCCTTCGGAGGAGGAAGACAAGACGCACGCTGATTGGACGCATCCTCTTGAGAGGTGGCAGGACGGTGTCGTCTTGAAACACACGTCGTAGTATCTCAAAACTTTGACATCATTTTCTCTTTGTAATATGTTAGTTCATATTAAAAGAGATTATTCTTAGATTTTCGTAACTCTTTATGGAGTTAACTCAAGCTAGCTAGCTTATATTACCACTTTTATAGTAAATATATAAAATTAGGATCAAATACCCCTAGTTTTCAATCACTATAATTTCACTATTATTCATGAATAGACATTTAAGGTCTTAGTCTGGGATTAGCTAGGCTGGAATGTATTTATATATTGTGGCTTGACCTTATATTATTATTTTCCGCCTATCTTTGACTGCTGATATGTTGAGGCAGAGGCTCTTTCGCTGGAGAATGAGAGTTACTGAATTAAACTATATGTTCAATATTACTTCTATTAGTTCCTAGTCATCAAGGAGCTGATTTATATTTCTGCCTATCGAGAAGTATACGACTATGATAACTAAATAGGGTTATCTTTAATAACAATGGACTGTTTGATATAATACAAATTTAAAACGCATATATTTCTATTTCTCTTGTTTACATTTAATTAAACTGATTTGTTAAATTTATATATTTCTCTTATGTCCCATCCTTATCAAAATTTCCTTAATTAGCTTTGTTTGTAATTGTAATCGTCACTTCTTCTACTTGATAGGAGAAGCGAAGATTCAAGAGTAAAAACATAGATCATTCAGCCAGTGAAAATGATAACCCCTTATTCGTGATGAGCACGTTTAAAAGGACTCTGATACCAAAACGGCAATGTATCATAGTCATTAAATATTCGTATATATACATTCGCAAAACAGTTTCTTACAATTGTGTACGGTATAGTTATCGCACGGACTTTGAACACCATTTTGGTTTTGGCTAGATCTACACCAACATAAACATTGTAAACTCAATCCCCACTTCAGTGGTCTAACGGTCTAAGGCGTCACTCTCTTGTAAGATTGGCCTCTGCTAAAGCGTAAATAGGGGTTCGAATCCCAGTCGTGTCTATTGAGGGGGGATTTTCCTAAATTATTTACCACTCTCCTTCCACGCGAATGCGGGTATATACATCTAGGAGTCTTCCTTTCTCATCCATACCCCATTAGAGTAATTATCATTTACGCGTATAACCGAACAGGTAGTAAGACGCGGTGATAAAAAAAAATAGTTATTTAACTAACCATACTTAAAAAATTAGACCTAGTAAACCCCTAATGCTACTTGAGCCCAGGAATAGAAAAGTAGACACTATTTCAAATAATTGTTCATACTGTGCGTGTACAAACCTTACCAATTTAGTAATCTGCTCACAATATTTAACCATGCTGTAGATTTTATTTTTGTAAAAATATGAGTGTGCCGTGTATCTGTTATTAGAACTAACTAACTTGTGTGCCCGTTCTTTGCACGGGAAATCATTAAGAAGCTTTATTTTTAGTTATAATATGAAACTAACCAAAGGTAAAAGTATCCAAAAGTTTATATAATTTTAAATATGTATCCTTTATTGGTGTAAATGACTAAACGTAAAAAATAGGAAGAATGACTAAAACATTAGGTCCAACTAGGGATTTAATTTAATCCTAAAATCTTTTTATAAAACCGATCATAATAGAAGTATAACGATGCAATATACATTATTACTAAACAAAATTTGTAAAAAGAGCATCAACGTTTTAAAAAAACATCATAGATAAAATAATGGCCTTTTATAGATACATATTGGTCCATGTAATTACCGGCCATATTTCAATTTTCTAATACACCATGCAGTTTTTTCTAATTATTTTGAAATCTTATACGCCTTAAAATTTAGAACCAATTTCCAGTATTTTCTGATTATCTGGTGTGGTCTTTGTAACTACTTGCAAGTATATCATTTTCCTACACACCAAAAAGGTTTTTTTTTATGCGGTTGGAAATTTAAATACACCCACTCTCACTACCAACCCAATTCGCTCACCCTTGTTTTTAATTTTTTTTAATTATACGCTTCTGGTTATTTGGTGTTGTTCCTCTACCTGTAAGTAAATATTTAAATTTTATACCATAAGGGAAATATTATATTATATTAGCTTTGAAATTTTTGGAGATGACGCCCATCTTCCCATTTTCCGAGCTTTAATTTTGAAATTATTTGGTTTTCATAATATTTGAGGTGTATTTTATAAAAAGCTGACAAATGTCAATCCTTAACCACAATGATAAGTTAGTTTCTAATAGAAATTCTGGAAGTCCCCTCCAAATATTTCACAAACCTCGAATTATAAAATTTATATTTTTACTAATTCTTTGTGTATTTGGCACTACATTTCTGACGATTATTTATCAACACAAGTCCAAGTTTTGTTTTCTGTCCACACATGCTTTCCTATTCTCCAGAGTTCAATTTTAAAATTTAAAATAATCAGATATTATAGTACGGTTTCGTTATCTTTCTGCTGAATGTTGTTATATACCACACGGGTAAGTAGTTGTTTGAATTAGCTTTGAAAATGTAGAATATACCCCACCCCATTTCGCTGACTCCAACTTTGAAATTTAAGTTTTTAGAACTTATTTGAATACCTAGAGTAGTACTTCTACATATTTGCAAAATTGTATTGTTCTACCTCACTTAAAGTGTTTTATATATTTATAGCCCCCAAACCACAATTTCTTGGAGAAATATTTTTAGATTTCCCGTATATGAACTTTTCTGGCATGAGGTAAATAAGCAAAAAATATAAAAGGTGTAAAAAGGTATAGCTTATAAATTTGTTTTTAAAATAAGGTCAAAGAGGGTAAGTAAAACTTGTTAAAGCTGCAAAACATTATAAAAGGGTAAAAAGTGAAGACAAGGCGAAAAACCATAAAAGGACAAAGCGGAAAAGAGGGTTTTATTTTAGGGTAGAACGTTTAAAATTGTAAAAAATTCAAATGGGACAGGAGGAGTAAAATTAGATCTAATCAAAAATATTAAAATTTTATTCCTCTTCTATCCCATTTAGCCTTTTCCTTCCGTTTACGTTTTTTGCACTAGATGTGCTTTATTTTTATTTTAGTTATTTTTAACATAATTGGTGACCTGGTGATCTAGGGGTAAGGTGTCAGACTTCTGTGCTGGCGGCCGGGGTTCAATCCTCGGTCCCGACACAGATTTATCTGATTACCAAACCCTTTCTTCACCTCTGACAAGACATCTTGTGAATGTGGGAAATGCCAGGCCTCCACCATGGTTCGGATTCCACGTTAAACTGTAGGTCCTCCATTTCATCTCCCAATCACCCTACCATCACACATTAGCGTAAGTGCGTAAAACCCGAACGGGTAGTAAGACGCGGTGCTAATAATATTAATTTAACATAATTACACTTTTGGTACCTTTAGGCATTTTTACACTTTTTATTCTTTTTTGGATCTTTTACCCCTTTTAACGCGTTTGTTTTTTGACTTATTTATCTTTATTGCCCTTTTGTAAAGTTTTTCTTTTTGATTCATTTTGCCATTTTGGGACTTAACCTTATTATAGCTTTAACCCGTCTTGTCTTAGCAATTCTTGCAATTTTGGCACTTTTTGTTCTTTTCATCCTTTTTGAGCATTTGCCCTTTTTACCTTATGGCCCCTTTTTAACTCTTTAACTTTTATATCCTATTTGATAATATTTACTTTATAACTTTTTTGCTCTTTTGCCACTTTTACCGTTTATATTCCTTTTACCGCTTTTACCCTTTTTGACATATCTTACCTTTTAAGAATTTTTTGAATTTTTAATTTATCCCTTTTTCCTTTATAGCCCTTTTAATTATTTTATTCCTTTTGATATTTAAACCCTTTTACTTAGCCTTTCCATTCTTTTTATTAGATTTATTTTTACCCTTTTTGCACTTATTACATCTTTTTTACATAAAGCTTTCCAGTTTTTCAACCATTAGATCAACATCCAAATTTTTCATAATATCGAAGCATCAACTTATCCAGGTGGTTCTAAATAATTGCAGTTTATTCTTGGCCGGAATCAATTTACAAAATGCTCAGTCACAATCGGTACTTGTCACAGGAGTCACGCTAAAGTCTTTGGTATACTTGATAAATTGCGAAAATACATTTTCCACACCAATTGTCTGACACCAGACCTGAAAATGAAAGGTTGTTAGAAAATGTACTAAAATACGCAAATTGAAAAAAAAACCTATTTCTCCTTCTAATTACTTAAAACAAAGTTACAAACTTGATAAAACTGAAATAATCTTTGTCAATATCAAATTTAAATATATTATCTTCGGTTGTAACTTTCTTTTTAATCGTTCGACCATACCTTGAAATAATGGATTGACACATTTATAAGAATTTCATTTTTCTTTATTTCTGAAAAGTATTTTGTTTTCCTAGCTGTCATCTTAGAATCAAAATACTGGTATTTGTTTAGCTGATAGAATGTTTAATTAATTTCCACAAATGTTTTTAAAGTTTTGCTGTAAGTCTCATCGAAGAAAGTATCAACAAAACGATACTGGTCTTTGTTTAGCTGATAGAATGTTTAATTAATTTCCACAAATGTTTTTAAAGTTTTGCTGTAAGTCTCATCGAAGAAAGTATCAACAAAACGATACTGGTCTTTGTTTTAGCTGATAGAATGTTTAATTAATTTCCACAAATGTTTTTAAAGTTTTGCTGTAAGTCTCATCGAAGAAAGTATCAACAAAAAGATACTGGTATTTGTTTAGCTGATAGAATGTGTAATTAATTTCCACAAATGTTTTTAAAGTTTTGCTGTAAGTCTCATCCAAGAAAGTATCAACAAAACGATGTGTTCTAAATATTCATCGCTGTCTAGAGATTCAATAGAGAATGTTAAAGTTCTTTGATAATCCTGGGCGGTGGCGAAGAAATCTATTTGTGTAGAGGGTTGGGGGGTGCAAGCAAAAAAAAACGCCAATTTTTTCGGGACTTGACTTCCCACCCTTCCCGGATAAATGTTTGATAATTGGATGTCCTTAAAAGCTATTTGGAGTGATCCTCCTCACAATTTTTGAATATGTAATTGTTTTTTATTAGTAGTCTTCTACAGATTTTTTTCTAAAATTTGAATGCTTCTATAAGTTATTTGGAGTGGACCTTCTTCAGAAATTTTTTGAAAATTAGATGACATTAGAAGTTATTTTGAGTAGTTCTCATATTGAATTTAAAAAATCGGATTTCTTTAAAATCTATTTAAAGTTGTACTCCCCTAGAAATATTTGAAATGTGGATGCCCTTTGAAACAATTAAGAGTGAACTTAACATTTTTTGACACATAGATGCCTCTAGAATATTTTTAAGTAGTCTTCTACAGAAGTTATTTTTAAATTTATATATATTTAGATGCTATTTGGAACTATACTCACCTGAACGTTTTAAAAAATGGATAATTTTAAGCCATTTGGAGTTGTTATGGCTTGATTTTTGAGAAATTTTTTGCATCTATAATCTAATTACATCCATCCCAGAATATTTTTCAAATTTGATACCTCTAGAAGCTATTTAGAGTGGTCCTATACCTGGCACATTTTAAAAAATATTTGAAATCACTTAGAAGCTATTTGTAGCTTGTTGCGAAATTTTCAGCTTCAATTTCGAGAATATCAGAAAGTGTGAATAAACATCTAATTTAATCCAGATGAGGCAATAACTTCTCCTACACTTCAATACCCACTTTCACTGTTACTAATATAGAAAGATCCTTACCTAAATTTTCGGAAAATATACTCTTTTAAAAGCTGTTTAGAGTAGTCCTCTCTATCGGATTTTTTAAATAGTTTTAATTCTTCTAGAAGCTATTTGAAGTATTTCTCCTTCCTTAAATTTTTAAAATTTTAATGCCTCTAGAGACTAGAAACTGTTTTAAAAATCCTCTGAAAGATTTTTTAAATTTAGATATTCTAAATGCTATTTGAAGATGTCTTCCCCCAAAAATTTTGTTAAATTTTGTTGGTTTTAGAAGCTATTTAGTTTGACCTTTGCCTGAATTTATCTCTAAAATGAGATGCCTTTAAAATATATTTGAAGTGGTCTTCTCACGCCAATATTTTGAAAATTGGATTTGCTTATAATCTATTTGAAATTACCCTCTTCTGGATATTTTAATTAGATGCCTCTAGCAGGTGTTTGAAGTGATCTTCTATTGGCCAATTTTTATAAATTAAAGGCTTTTAAAAACTATATATACTGCTTATAGAAAGAAAATTCTTCAAAATTACAGCAGTATCAACTTATCTGAAGTTTTCCTCACCTAACTTTTTTTTATATTGTTTTAAATATTTTATTTGGAGTGATCAAATAAGAAGCCTCAAGAAGTTATATAGAGTTATTTTTTAATTTCAATAAGAATTATATGCATCCTTCTCAAACTAAGAAATTATTTCTTACGTTTGTGTGTTTCCCTCCCTCATTGAACACAATATTTGAAGTATCAAACGGGGGCCTACTCGGGCCCTTCTGTAGACACGCCTAAGGGGGGGAAAATAGAAGTATTAAAATGTTATGGTAACTGTAAAAGTGCGACCAAACTATCCGAGAAGATTGTAGTTGTAAAAGCCACAGTGACTGGAAAAAAATAATAATTCAGAAATGTGATTGTTTAGTTCCTCAACATTGTATTGAATCTCTGATTAGTCGTCGAACATTGAAAGAGTAATTGTTTGCCAAGCTTGATTGGGAATTTTCTTTTTTGTTAACTCAAGAAAGGAGGAAAGGATTGCCAATAAATGTCCCCCTAATCAGATTATCCGGAATTTCGGACTACCAGATTTCTAATCTATTTGGTCGAAGTCAACTAAGTGTATTTAAGCTTGGCCTATGGAGCTCTCGTCTTTGGCAAAGGTAAGTACAATTCTATTATTATTTATTTATTCTGAGTAGTGTTCAATTTATTATCTAAACTAATATTTAATATTCTCTCTTTTGTGTGTGTGTGTGTGTGTGTGTGTGTAAGGAACAAACATTTACAACTGACGAATATATCGACAATTTTAGACCTTATACGTCAGACAATGCTAGAACTGACATTGCCGAGCGAACCCACATCTTTGACTATGAACCCCATACAAACACTGACAACTCATTTACCATAATAAGAGAGACAGGACCTACGTATAGTCGGTTCAACATGTTAGGAAGAGATATTTTAGTTCAATTCAAACCTTTGATTGCAAACATGAGTCCGGCACCTTAACTAATGACGTGTTTATCTAGTCTATTGGCATATTTGCTTAGAGGTACTGTTCCTTACGATTTAAATGGACTCACGATAGCGAACACGGAGAATAACTGGACAAACCAGTAGGGGTTTCATACTGTAGATGTGATCAAATTGATGCGAACACAATTTTGAATACATTGAAAAAATTTATTCAGAGTAACGCCAAATTTGGTAAAGTCAATGTATTGATGATTAGAGTGAATAATATCAAAATGATGATGGGCAATGGTAGAGCATTAAAAATAAAGTGTCTTTCAAACGATTATTTTAATCCTCATAAAACCATTATAGCCGTTGTTAAATTATTTACGAATTGTTTGGCACACGCTATAGTAATAGCGATAGCCAAAATCACTAATTATATTAATTATAAATTGTATATTAAGGGGCATAAAATTAACAATGCGGTAGATGATCTCGCAAAAACGTTTATAAATTTATCCGGGGGAGGGGGGCGCGAACATCTCGATAAATGTCAATATGGTTTCGGTGACGAATATAAATTACGCGTGTACAATACCCTCTCGATTGTCAAAATGTTGTGGTATGAGGGGGTTTCCTTTTCGACTAGGTACATTAACCTATTGTACGATGAAGTCACGCATCACTTCAACATAATAATTAATATGGTGGCCACTTTTTAAGTTCGATACTTTTGCGACGGTTGTAATACCAGCTTTAAAAGAGGTGCGAGACATTCGTGTACGAGTACTTGCCCCCAATGTATGTCTAATCCACCGTGTTTGTACGCGAGCGAAAAAGTGTACTGTCGTAATTGTAACAGATTCTTTAGGACTGACAATTAAGATCGCGCTATAACCGACGAATGTTTTATGCACGAACCGAACTCATTCATTTTGAGAGAATCCGATAAACGACTTTATCGAATACCTGAGACGAACGAGGCCATTTTCCAATAAGATTGTTTGTCTTGTACACAACTCACAGGGTTTTCGACGCAATATTTATCCTTAGTAGGTTTCTATTGCTAAACTGCACCCCTAAAATCAACGTGGATGGAACTAAAATATTCTGCGTGACGATGTACCATATAAAATTTAAAGACAGTCTAAGTTTCTTACCCATGCCAATGAGACCAATCACGAAATCGTTTGGACTAGACTGTAATAAAGGACACTACCCTTATCTGTTTAATATAGAGGAAAATCTAAATTATATCTGTTAGATGCCCGGTCTCGAAATCTTTGGTGCAGATTATATGAAACCGGATGAGTGAAATGACTTTATTGTATGGTACGCGGAGAAGCTAGCGCAAGAGTATACAGTTGATAACAAGTCAAAGTTGGATGCCTTTTGTATAGATGACATAAATTTATTACGCATTTCTTCATCTATTTCTAAATTTAGGTTCGATGGACGTGTTTAGGGAATCGATCAACATCTCGTCGGCATGCAACCGTTTATTTAGAAAAATGTTCTTAACCTTTGATACGATAGCCATCCTGCCCAAAGGAGGATACATGTGCGTTGATAGACAGTTTGCGAAAGCCATAAAATTGTTAATCTATCTGCAGAAAACCCACCTATATATATACATATAACACGCCTTCAACGGACGTGTGATAGAAATCCTGGGCAGGAAGGTGGATGGTTATTGTGAGTCGACGAAAAAGATTTTAAGTTTGACGGTTGTTTCTTCCACGGGTGTACATGTCTTTCAAACCGTGACGTCACTATAACAGTGTCGAAATAGACGCTCGCTGAACGAAACGAGTGCACTCTGTTGAGATATCGAGCATTTAGAGCCACAGTGTACACTGTGACAACTATGAAAGTGTGTGACTTTTACAAAATACTGACTGAAGACACAGAATTAGAACTAGAGCTAAACATTCACCCTAAGATTCAAACTGCCCCGCTCAATCCACGTGATGCACTGTATGGTGGACGCTGTGAATCTACGACTCTACACTATAAGACTAACCTCGACGAGAAAATAGGATATCTAGATGTCTGCATTTTATACCCGTGGGTATTAAAATATTTTAAAGTTCCTGTAGATCATCCTATAAATATTTTTGTAGGCAAAGACTGTACCGATGACGTTGTAGATCGAAAGGGTATATTTAAATGTACTCTCTTACCTCTTATAAATTTGTATCACCCCATACAACCCTACAAGATTCCTATCAAAGTTAATGATTTTTTTATGCTCCTCTTGTGCAAACGAGATGAACAAAGATGATTATACACACGACGACTCTGACAGGACTATTACAGGAACATGTATAGTGGACGAGGTTGGACTATCCCTAGAAATGGGCTACAAACTGGTTAGTGTGCACGAATTTTGGGAATATAAAATTACTCAGTTTGACCCTCAAACCAAAGAAGGAGGATTGTTTGTCGAATATATAAACAAGTTCCTCAAGACCAAACAGGAGGCGTCGAGATACTCCGGATGAGTAAAAACAGACAAGGACAAAAAAATACGTTGGTGACTATAACAAAATTGAGGGAATATTGCTGGGTAAAAACGAAATGGTTAAGAATCCAGGAAAGCGCACACTTACTTAATTGTGTTTGAACTCTTTCTGGGGACGGTTTGCACTGAACGAGAACGAGTCGCAGACCACCATAGTGAACACCCCAAAAGAGTTTTTCTCTCTACTTACCACCCCCGGCACAGAGGTTTGAAACATTATCTTTCCCAACAACGAGGTTGCTTGCGTCTCGTGGACGTACCGTGAGGAAGCCGCCCTTCCCTGGAGACGGTCAACTTGCCTATAGCCGCGTGCGTGACCACCGGTGCACGTATGAAATTATATTCATTGACTAGGCATTTTGGTGGTTCTTGTCTTTACTGAGACACGGACTCTATTATCAGTTTGATAAGACTGACAGGCACGTATACGATTCCGACAGGCGACAAGTTGGGCGACATGACAAACGAACTGACCGCTTACTCTGAGTCCGCGTACATTACAAAGTTTGTTTCTGGTGGACCGAGAAATTATTCGTACAATGTGTTTGTTCCCGAGACGAACGAATACAGGTCCACTACCTAGTTCAGGGGTATAACGCTAATATATGGAAATACAAAGATTGTAAACTTTCCGACTACTAAAGACATGATTTTGAAAGACATGGACCCCATACACGAGACTAACCCTCAAAAAATTAAAAGAAAAAGAGGTTCCATCGTCGACTCCGAAATGAATAGAAAAAAACTAAAATATTGTATTCACTTAAAGTAGGCTATTAAATAAAAACACCTCCGTACTCTACGGCTATAGTTGATCACTATTTTATTTTTCTGATTCGTTATAAAACACTCAGAGAGGGTAGGGAGGATTTGGACCCAACCACTATAAAAGATCAAGTCATCGGTCTTGGTAATTTAGTATAATGGATAAAATCAACGCGTCCATCCTCACGTACTCTTTGAATCAGGATCTGTGTCTGTTGTCTGCCGCGGAGTTGAATAATTTACCTATAAAATTTATTAAAGAATACATCCGTAGAGATATCAACAGTGCTTAGGATTTACTCATTCCCTCTGAGCAGCATGAATTAAAAAATTACAAATATTGTTTGGAAAATTATAATAAGGCAATAACACAAATTGATGAATGGCCATCTATTAAGAAAAAATTCCGACAATGTCTAACATCATCATCATAGACAAGAAAACAGCAACTAGGTATTATATTTATGTACGTGACTGTATTTTTTTACAGTTTGGATACTGACTGTTGTTTGTTTTTCTTTACAGTTTTGTTTCAAAATTTTTATTCAGCCATGTCTTATGTCATTGTAGACTTTCAGGTGTTCAAAGATGTGGACAACACATTCATTATTAAAGAATGTTCAGTTTTATCTATGTGTGGAAGTGTTGTACATCACTGGACATTTAAGTGCCTATGTTCGTTTTCAAAATTATCACTTCATATTCAAAGTCAATGTGATTGACTCACACATAATCAACACGGCTTTCAATGGGACAGCGTTGATATGACCGACAGTCAATTTAATTCCCATTTAAAACGGTGACTATCGACTCTTCTATAATTTATGTTAAGGGGCACAAGAATAGAAAATTTATTTTGGAAATACTTGAAAATATATATGTAATTGATATGTTAGACTTGTGGTTTCCCTCGCTGAAAGAGTTGAACCATCATAAATTTGATAAATGTTTCGGGCATAAATATAAAAATACATTAAATTTGTACACTTTCAAATGTAAACTTTATCAGAAAATGGTTCTTCGCTACCACCACCACCACCACCACCACCACCACTATAAAATTGCTATCGTAATTTTTATCTTTTAATTTTAAATTGGCACCAGACGAGTACACATCAATATCTGTGTTTGTTCACCCTTTCACACTGATATTGGTGGTACCGTTTAGTTGCGGGAAAACTACGTTTGTATAGGATTTTCTTTTAAATTTAAAACAAGTGTGCAGTGTGGATAGATTTGATATAATGCTATAATGTTTCAAATAGAACAATTATATTCCGTCACGATTATCTATTCACATCACACAACACAAAGTGTACGGGACCGTTTTGATTTTAAAATCAAGGTTGGACCTCAACTTTTCGTGTTGGACGATTTAATGAACGAAGCCTATTCTGTGGCTTGTAAGCTAACATCCAAACCGAGTCCAACACACTGTGCGTAAAATCATCTTTCCCCCCTAAAAAAACAAACAATAAAACACATACACACACAGGCACACATACACGAATACACGCATACATACATACATACATACATATATTACATAAATAATCACCGAATTCCCTTACGGGGTAGACATTAAACAGTGAATGTAGCTCAAATAAACAACTTTATACTTAATAATTCCTCATTTACTTTCTCCACCCTTCCCTATCCTTGCCTACTTCCTTAGAGTCAACAACATCCATGCACCGTGTCATACATGCTATTTTATTCTCAAAACGCTTAATGTTTCCCTTTTTTACATAATCATCTGCAACATTTAGCCACGTCTTACATGGACTACCTCTTCCTTTTGAGCCATTCACTTTACCCTCATATATTTGTTTCCTCACTCGATCATACATGCTATTTTATTCTTAAAACTCTTATGCTTCTCTTTTTTACACATTCATCTGCAACATTTATCCAAGTCTTACATGGCCTACCATTTCCTTTTGAGTCATACACTCTAGATTCATATATTGGTTTCTTCACTCGGTCCATACTCATCCTCTAGATATGCCCGAACCACCGTAAGACACTTCTTTACATTTACATATTTGTTTCCCTTTCAATCCACATTCCTTCAGCACCCATTAATTACTGGTTCAGTCCAACCGCATTTGCCATGCTTTTGTGTTTCTCCTGACAAACCTGTAAGATAATTATTATGTGACAGTTGGTAACACTGAACCTACATTACTTTATTATAATGTTCTGTGACCTAGACAAGAGGCATTCTGTCAAGTTGTTTCATACTGTACATTACATATTTATTTAACTGTGTTGTTTTGTATTTATATAATAAACCATATAACAAAACCCACGCTTCACATCCGTAAACCAACGTTGGCAATAACACATTTTTACACACTGCCATATTTGCCTCTTTTGATACTACCTCATTCTTTGCAATAGTCTACATACATCCAACTACTCTCTGAGATGCATTCATCCATTTTGTCTGTTGCCACACTCAAACGATTTAAAGCATTCTGCAAGTCACTTTCCTTCTGAGCCATTAATACGGCATCATCTGCATATACGAGCACACTCACATTCATATTATCCAATTGTACACCAACCACGTCCCCATAAGCATATCGCATACACTTATCCATGAAAAGATTAAACAATCGTGGAGACATAACACAACCTTGTCTAACATTCGCTCAAAGCTCCATCCAGCCTAACGCACGCTTTACTTCCATCATACTCCGCCTTAATTGCATTTACTAACCATGCATTCACACCATACTCTCTAATAACAATCCATAACAAACTCCTATTCACCCGATCGTACGTTTATACCAGATCAACAAATGCTGAATAAACTTTCTTTCTTACTGCCATACATTTCTCACTAGCTTATTTCAATGCAAATATCTGGTCCATGCAACCTCAATCTGTCATGAAAACACATTGCACACCCCAAATCTTGCCCGCAGTTCTTCCACATACTCTCTCACATAAAATTTTCTCAACAACTTGGCCTGGAATACTCAACAAACTAATATCCCTATAATTTTTACATTCACAGTTACTTCCTTTACTTTCATACAAAGAAACAATGACAGCTTTCTTCCGGTCATTAGGAACGTTCACAATCCCCGCACCTACATGGAACAACTCACACAGACTAGCAAGAAATACCATCACGCCACACTTAAGCATTTCACTTGTGATCCCACCTACACCGTAGCTTTGACATACTTTGATATTTTCATAGGTATAAACACCTCAGCCTCATTTATTATTTCACTCCTTATAACATTTTCCGTATTTTATGTTATTTTCTCCACATTTTAGCCATACAATTGATCAAAATATTTTCTCCGTCGCTCTCTTATACCGTTTTCATCCCAGATTAACTCACCACATTCATTCTGAATGCCATAGTCCTTTCCTTGCACTCCTCGTTTAGTTCTCTTTACCTACATCCACAACAGCTTCGTATTACCTTCAAATTCATTTTGCATTCTTTCTCCTTCTTTTAATCTAATTTGTTCTTTACTCCCCTTCACTACTTTTTTTGCAGTAATTTTTTTAACTTTGTATGTCTCACAGGCCGCAACCTCTTATGTTCTGTTTCACTCTTCACTGTAATAATTCCTTTTTTATGCTAATTATTTTCTCTCACAGCTTAAATTTCACCATGCATCTCTTTTTAAGTTTCCCACTATCGCAGATCAACACACACGCTTTAAGCACTCAACTAAGGCCTCTTTTATTCTTTCCCAAGCTCTTTCAATACCATTAGAATTTATTTAGACATTCCATTCATGCTCTTGTAAAGTTAATTTTTTGCCCAGATATTGTTTCATATTGCACTCGCAACATTTCTACTTTCACTCTTACTTGCTTATTATTCTTACACTGCTTCCTCACAAATTCCTACCTAATCCAACATCTGAACTCACTAGAAAGTGATCCATTCCAAATTCAGCTCCACGCACAGACCTAGTAATCCTTGCTAAGCTTCTTGGTCTCTCATCATACATCACAAAATCAGTCATCGTTCTTGAATCGCCCATTTGCTATGTATACAAGTGAATTAATTTGTGCTTAAACCATTTGTTCTACACAAATAAACATTTTTATAAACACAGATTCACAAATTCAATACCATTCTCGTTTATCCTGCATTTACCATACCTTCCTAATACTCTTTCTGAATTCTCGCTTTGGGTACCCACCCATTCATTCGTATCTCCTAACAAAACATTTCTTTCGCCCGGTTCACGTGTATTCAAGACTTTATTGAGCTCATTCCAAAACTCCACTCTCACATTCTCGTCTTCACCTTCCACCAAGCGTAACCAGAAACCAACATAATTTTAAGAATACCTATTTTCATAAGTACCCATAGAGGTCTAGATGTCACCAACTCATATCTTCTTACAAACAGCTTAGTTTTTGGGCTCATTATATTCCTCTTAACCATTAATACACACCTGACCACAGTGCCAGGACATAATCACTCGTCATCAAAACCTCTTTCCCTTTCCGCTTGGTTCCACATACACACAAAATATCAATTATTCTTCCAATCATTTCCTCTAACAGTTAATTCTATTTGACACACACTCCTCTCACATTCCACGTTCCACTAGTCCATATTCTCACCAGTTTGACAACTGATGGGCCCTTCAGTTTCAACCTAAGCTGCCTATAATAGATTTAGTCATCTATTCTGTCAAAGTTTCTTGTAGTAATTTTAAATAGAGTAAACCAGGTCACAAGCCTTGATCGTACCCACACCCATGAGAGTATTCACTGCTTACGGTAAGGATGCTGTACCGATAGGTGTTGACATATTTTAGCCAGTATACGACAAGTACAACCATTGCGAAATGCTCAGTCTTACTCTGAGCGCGCTTGCACTATTCATGCAAACCAGTATCCCTAATATAATGATTGCCTTGACACCCAGTATAACGTTGCTCTTGTCACTACCACTAAGAGGTAAGGAAATTCACTCACACACCAGGACACTGTTTGGAGTGATACTCAATAATCTACATACCTGATGAATTTTATTTTTTTACCTCATGTTTATTATATCCTTACATCTTTTCCCCGAATTCTCCTTTTAAAATCTCAAATTTTCAAATATAATGTCTGCTTAATTTATGTTTTCATAACCTCTGGGAAATAGCTTTCTCTTTTAGTCTATCCTGGAAAATTCTAATTTTCTCCTTCACTTCAAAGTGTTTTTTATATTAATACTTTACATCCACCACCCCAGTATAATTACTGAGGTCATATTTTAAATTTTTAAAGTTTCATCATTCTTTGGTTATTCATAGTGGCACTTTTATCTTATATACTAGTTTCAGTTTCTTATAACACTAAGAAATAATTAATTTGATTATTTTTTGAAATTTTGACCTCCACTTATTTATCCAACCTCACTTATAAATTTCAAATTTTAAAACTTATTTGGCTTTCTGGATTGGTCTCTCTAACTGCTTGCCCTATTTCGTTTTTTTTCTAGCTCAACTAAAATGTGTTCCTTCCACCCTTTCCATTTCCCGGAGCCCAACTTGGATATTTCCAATTTAATTTTTTTTTCTGGTCTATGGCATGAAATATTTCATATCTTTATCTTATCTCTAAGGGCCTTAGATTTTTATGGATACACAATAACATTCACTAACATTCAGTATTATATATAAAATCCAGTTATGTTTTTAAATTTCACAAAGAATAATCTAATTTGATGTCATTTTGTATATTCGCTAATGATAAATTCAAAATAGCGATGAATAAAGATGCGATTGGGCTGGAAAAGAATATTTTATATTTTTCCATGCAATAACTATTGTAAGCCTTCAAATTATTCTTATCTTATCGGTGTAAGATAATTAAAAATAATTAGTATACTGTTTGTAAACTTCAAAATAATTAATTCAAAGTTAAATACGTGTATATATTCCAATATTTTGATATTGAATCAGAATGTCCGAAATCCTAACCAAGAAGGCTTCGATGTCTGGTCTCATAAAAGTTCTGATCTGGCAACGGAATCAATTAGCATTTATTTAGTTTTCTTTCCTATTAATATTTCGCTTTTCTTTTGAAATAAAAGTCTGCGTTATAGAGTAGTTAGTTTTCTTGAAGACCATCTAATACTAAAAAAATAATTTCCTCTTTGTATGTTTGTTGTTCACCATGGCCTCTTGTTTACCTGCGGAGAACACTTACCCTCTCCTAATGACTCTCTCTATTTGTTGGCACCTAGACGATACTGTGTTTAATTTTAATTTGCCCTTTTTCTTGTTTCGTATTCTAGATAGGCATTAGCTTCCACTGACATTTTTAATCTAAACCTGGCAGGAAGACTCTTACAATAAATTTGTATGAATAAACCAAATAGTCTAGATGTACATATTTAACAAAAAGGTTTAAAAAATAACTACTTCAAGGTAAAGAAATTAATTGTGTCACATTGTAGACCTAGGATCAGTTTTATAATTATTTAATAATTTATGTTTTTTAAAATGTTTTGCCCTAAAAACTCGCTGAAAGAAATGTGAACACATTAACACGAAATAGCATATTATATATTTTGATCTGCTGTTATGTCACAGGTATAAAACGTCCTTTAAGGCTGGGCGCGCACCGAAAAAGCACAGTGAAACAAAGCAAAAGCTTTTATGCTTTATTATGGCCCAAAAACATTATTCCAATGTATTCAAATAGAACTGACACACCCTATTTGGTCAAAAATCAAAAGCTATTTAAAGCAAATAGTTTCATTCAAAAAGCAAAATCACCTTAAAACAAAGCATAACAAATCTCAAAAAGTCATGTTTCAGACATAAACAGCTTAGAGGGAAAATATTTTTGTCAGCGTAAGCGCCAGCCCTCCCAACAGTGTACGATCTTGGTCAGAGTACGTGCATGGCCAGTATTGCTGATTGACTAGGACAGGTGGGATTGTTGTTTTGTTATTGTTTTAATTGATTGTGATGGAGTTGGACGCTGGAAAGCTAATTGTGTTGGTCCTGGCTAGATCCCCTGTCTATGATTACACAGCCAAAGAATATCACAACAGAGATGTTTTAGAAAAACACATAGCCACAGCAACGTCCTCGTCAGACATTGTGCCACTACGGAGTGTGGGAAAAGACTGCAATATCCCTTCCCTCCGATGCTTTGTTTTGCTGTGCATTTTTTGTTTTGATTTAGTAAATAAACATGTTTTTAACCAATTTAAAGCGTTTTAAAGTAAAAAGTTTGGTTCAAAAGCAAAAAGTCTTGCTTTAAGGTAAAAACACTGTTGCTTTGTTTCGCTGTGCTTTTTTTGGTGTGCGCCCAGCCTAGAGGTACAATGTCTTACGTGGACGTTGGTGTGGCTCCAATCACTTTCATTGTGTTAGTCGAACATCATAGTGCTTGTTTGCGTATGATATGAAAGAGTGGTATCGGACATTGTTATTGATTTAGCTCACTTCTGATTGTAACATAACAGAAACCTGTATACTTTAAATGACTAAAAGGTTTCAGCTATAGCAAGTAATGGTATATGTTAAATGATGTGGTATCGGACATTTTTCTTTATTTGGATCACCTCTGATTGTAAAATAGCAGAAACCTGTAGACTACAAGTTACTAAGTGGCTAAAAGGGTTTCATGAACATCACTAAATAATATGGTGGTTTCATTTCATAGGTTAGATGATTCAATTCGTGGGGGTGTAGAGTATTACTGGAGTACGCTACTGGTAGTATTTGTCCTTCTATTTTTTATGCTAACATAGCTCCAAGGCCTGAAGAATAAGCGTCGGTTTGAAGGATGAAGAGCTTGTCAAAATCTGCCATTCGTAGAATGGGTGCCATAGTAATAGTATTTTTTAAATTAATTGAAACCTTGGTCAGCCGCGTCATTCCAATTAAAAATAGGTTTTTGTTTTCGTAATTTGTTAAGGAGCTCTGCTACAGAAGCCAAATTGGGAATAGATCTACCAAAAAAGAACACCATGCCCAAAATTCTTGATAATTTATTTAGGGTATTAGGTGTTTTGAATTCCACTATGGGGCGGATTTTTCTGTATTTATGGAAATACCCTTACATGAAATTATATGTCCGATGAATTATATTTGAATTACGATAACTTGTATTTTTGGGGGGTTTATGGCTAATCCCGATTTGCTTAGTCTTATAAAGACTTCTTTTAAATAAACTTTATGTTCGCTAATGTTGTTGGAGTAGACCACTAAATCGTCTAGGTAAATTATAAACGAATATTATATTCATAAGCCTGGCTGTGTGCGTAACAAATGCCGTGTATTGCTTGCATTCTTATTTTAAAGGAATTTGGTCAAATAATTTTGTTTGAATCCAAACAAGTAAATATTCTTGCTTTACCTAAATATTGGAACGCCATTTCTTGCGTAGGCAAGGGAGTGGCTTCAAACCGTATATTATTATTTAATTTTCTATAATTCACTACTAAGTGGGATGATTTTCTTTGTTTGGAAACTAAAAAGGCAGGTGAAGCAAATGGGCTATTAGAAAGTCTTATAATGTATATATTTAAAAGTTCATTTATGTGGTCGCGAAATATAATTAGCTTGGGAGGTGCAAAATAATATGCGCGTGATCTAACAGAGATTTTGTCCAACATGACAATTTCATACGTCATCAGTCACGTTGGTCTTAACATATTTTATCCGTAATGACGTCACTGAACTCATTTAGGTAGGTCTTGTAACAATTCATTACTTTCGTCCTTGTTGATCACATTAGTTTATTTTAGTTCGGACAAATCTTTCGGTTCTACCGTAACACCTCCTTTTTTATTATCTCTTTGTTTCTCATAGATATTTTCATCTTAAAATTTTCGATAAATTCTTTACCATATCGCAAATCTATTGTTAATTTGGGTGCAACAAGAAACCATATTGGCCAAGACATGTCACTATATTTAATAAAAACTTTGATTTTTTTTAACCTTAAATATATTTTGGATCCGCAGTGATACATTCTATATTGCACTCTTGATCATTTTTATAGACTTGTTATTGCATAGTTCCTCGTACAATTGCCTAGAACATACATTATTTATGGATCCAGTATCCACGAATGGAAATACCTTATGTTTTCCTATAGAAGCCTCTAAACACAATAATGGCATAGCTATATTTTACTGGCGTGCTAAGTATTTTTGAAAACTTTGTTTAGCTAGGTGCGCGGATGATTTTCCGTGCACATTTAAAAAATATATATAGTTATATGTGGGGCTCTTATTTTAAATTGGGCAACTGAATACTAAATGTTCAGGGGAATTGCAAAAGTAACACTTTTATGTTTTAGACCTAGTTTGTTCAATATAATTATATTTGTTAGATCTGACTGTACTGTTAGAAACGTACTGCCTAGTATTGTACTTTCGGTAACTGTCAGTATTGTATTGTGGAGGGATATAATCTTGATTAGGTTAGGGTTGTTTGAACAGTTGTTTGGGAACAACAACACTACTGGGTATAGGAGTTAACTTTTCATACGATTCTATCTCAGCAATGGCATTTTCGAAATGTGATGCTAACCTTTGTATATCCCACAGAGAGTTAATCTGACTACGGGATATTTGTATCTTAATATTGGGTTTGAAATTAGCATAAATATTTTGCAAC
This sequence comes from Timema californicum, assembly GCA_902141385.1. Lineage (NCBI taxonomy): Eukaryota > Metazoa > Arthropoda > Insecta > Phasmatodea > Timematidae > Timema > Timema californicum. The sequence goes on along the minus strand of CABFOW010000871.1, from coordinate 93,402 downwards.
TGTTCTTTATCTGAATATCCTCCATGTCTTCTAAATAATGTTTGGATCATGATGAAGTAATTAGTCACCTACTCTGTGGGGCTTTGTTTTGACATTCTAATTTTATTTTCTAGTCTTTCAAAATAATAAACACGAAACATAGTTTTCTTAAAACAGCATAGAAAGGTATCCCAGAAATTTCAAAGATTAGAATTGTTTCCATTCCACTGTCTTTTATTATCTTCAAAAAGTTCTAGAAGGGCTCTTAAAAGTTCTAGATCCTCCAATCTCCATACTTCCTTTAATTCTCTTAATAGTTCTGAAAGATTACTGGATCCGAACTGTTCCCTAATTTTAAAATCCATTTTCGGACTATTTTTAGAATGTTAATGTCTCTCTCCATAGGATTTGGGATAGTATCTATTATACTTATTTTGGGTGGAGGTTCTGTTTAATTCTCGGGATGGATGCACAGGTTTTCGAGTGACATAACAGTTTGTTCCTTTTCTGCTGTCTTAGGCTTTCTGTTTGTTTTCTAATCGCCTTGTATATTAAAGCATTTATTTTAAGAGAAAAAGACTTTAATTTTTCTACTTTAAGTTTAAACAGCTCATCATCACAACTCAAACAAAATATTCTATCTTCAATGTGTTTAGACTTCGTGACAAATTTCTTTGTTTGTGAATAACTAGGCGATTTAGTTTTTTTTAGCCTGGGTCAACAAATTATTTAATTTATCTTCTATAAAAAGAATCTCGATTGAATTTGTAGGAATTAATTCGACAACTACCCGTGACTTTCCCTCATCCGGTTCCTGGTCTATTAATTCTCAAAATTGTGACCACATATTTTCTGTGGTAGACCCTGGGTTGATAGAGTTATACGTAATTTGTATTGGAGTTCATCGGATTTAAATCTATAAACATCCCTATTTGTTTTAGTTTTAACTATCAAAAGCTCTGTTGTAATTAAAGAATATTCTATTTGTTCTTTTGCACAAGCACACCATGACCTATTTTTCTTGTACTCCTCTATTTGGTTAGGTAACACCATTTCAAAATTTACAAGGTAATAGACACACAAGTAGAACCACAACACTTTAAATATAATATACATATCGTATAAGTTTTTTGTTCCCTATCTACTATTTACGTATACGTTTCAAAAATAACATAGTTGTGCTAGCTTATTTGACAGATAAATTACTCGCGTCCCCATGAAGTGTATTAAACTATCACATAGTTTTAAAATATCATCGAATAAATAAAACTGTCAACTTTCCAACCAATCTGTTTGAACTGTAGTGGGCCATCTTGAAGAACTTCCATGATGGTCTCTGTGGATCTCCATTGTGACTTATAATTGAAGTTTCTAGTAGAGGTAAATGATGCCTGCTTGGGGTTGTTGGTGACATGAATCCCCAGTAAGGTGAAGAGTTCTGGTGGAGGTTAAGATCATTGAGACCACTTCTTGTAGATACGGCTAGGATGGTTGGTTCAACACTTCGTTGTAGCGTTCGTTGAACACCTAAATGTCCGTGTAGGATATTGCCCCAGTTGTCGAAGGTGTGTACTCACAGTAAACAGAAAATGGGTCCTTTCTGCTTGGATATTTTGAAAAGAACTCCACGTAGCGTCGGCACTTGAAATTGTCGTGGGTTTCCTAAATCCTCTTATTGTTTGGTAATGTTCATGAAACCCTTTTAGCCACTTAGTCACTTGTAGTCAACATGTTTCTGTTATGTTACAATCAGAGGTGATCCAAATAAAGAACAATGTCCGATACCACTCTTTCATCATGTGCAAATAAGCACTATGATGTTTGACTAACACAATGAAAGTGATTGGAGTTGAACTGTGGTCCAACCCACATGGAAGCCAGAGAGCAGGACCGCGTGACGCGCCCTCTAGCGCCACACACGGCGGGCCCAGAGTTCAAGAGCGTGCGGTGACGCCAGAGTAACATCGTACATCGTACTCTACAGTATAATATAATGGCATAATTATGTACACCTATAGCATAAAAGACATTAGTTTGTATATATATATATATATATATATATATATATATCAGCTTCTTAATATCTGGTAGAGAGAGCGCTACAATACCTTGCATGATGCAAACGGAAAATAATACGCTCTATCTGTCCGTATCAATATAAGGTAAAATAAATTTTCTGTTTTCTGTGTGAAGAAGTATATTATCACCTTCTTCGATGGCCGCGTGGTCTAAGGCGTCACTCGCATGTTAGACTATACTGCTTATGACAGGAAGATCAGGGTTTGAATCCAAATAGGGTGTAGTGAGGGTGGTTTTCATAAATGGTTTTCCACTCTCCCTTCCACGCATATTTGTGTACACTTCCTTTAAATTCAACCTTTCCTATCCTTAACTCACTAACGTATTTAGTACATGTGGGTACACCCTGAACAGGTAGAAGGACTTGGGGCTAATAAAAAAGTATATACAATGGAGCGTTAATAATTTGGACTAATTATTGGGGATCAACCCAGTACGGATTATCGATTTGTCCAAATTTTCAGAAATTCAAAAATTCTGTAGTCTAGTGAAAAGTACAATACGAAATCACAAGCATAACTACTGTAACACATACAGTATGACCAAGCATAATAATAATAATATTTAGCACCGCGTCTTACTACCCGTTCGGGTTATACGCTTTAAGTACTAATTACTCTAATGGATTAGGAATTGGGAAGGTTGAATTAGAGGAAGTGAACCCGCATTTGTGTGAAGGGAGAGTGGAAAACCATTTAGGAACCACCCCCCCCCCAGTTCACCCGACCGAGATTCGAACCTCGATCTCCCCGTCCTCAGCGGTCGAGCTCATCACGACAAGCGCGTTAGCCAACTACGCCATCGAGGCGTATGACGAAGCAGAACGCACAACAACTCCGACCACGTAAACAAAATGAGCGGGAAGTGACTCCCCACCCACCGCATTAAGTCCGTTATAGACCATCACTATCGATACGTGGGGGTAACGCATAGATGCTAGGCCTCGTTTCCCGTTCTTTTGGAATACCAAATATTACCACTGTGGTTATTTTTATAAATACCTTATATTTTTTCTTGGCGATCCGGATTTTCGACTTCCGTTATTATCGACGATATGCTGTATATTGTATGATACACCCAATATCACCTCTGAGGGGACTGCAGATCTTATGGATAAAAACTTTATCTTATCTCACTTTATATCGGTAAACTGTTGCCAGATCTACTCGCTTTCAATGTCTAGATGTGGTATAATGGGGAAAGAAGGCACTACTGATGATATCGACGAACCAGCGTTGGTGATTGACAAAGATGGTTCCCAATAATAACCATACAATTTCCTCAGAGTATACAGCAAATGTGTGTGAGAAGAGGGTTTGGTATGCTACATTTCCATTTTAAGCCTAAGACCCCTAATTAAATTACTATTAAAGTAATATAAGATAGCAATACATGTTATTACTTTAATAAGTTATACTCAATTATGTTATTTTTATAGGAACAAATACCCGCCTCGGTTGGCGTAGTCGGCTAACGCGCTAGTCGTGTTGAGCTCGACTGCTGAGGACGGGGAGATCGAGGTTCGAATCTCGGTCGGGTGTACTGGGGGTAGTTTTTCCTAGTTTTCCACTCTCCCTCCACGCAAATGCGGGTTCACTTCCTCTACCTCAACCTTCCCAGTTCCTAATCCATTAGCATAATTAGTACTTAAAGCGTATAACCCGGACGGGTAGTAAGACGCGGTGCTAAATAATAATAATATAGGACCAAATGAAAGATACATGCTAAATATTTAACATAGGGATTTTCTTACAGAAATGGTGACCTGGCGGTCTAGGGGTAAGGTGTCAGACTTCAATGCTGGCGGCTGGGGTTCAATCCCCGGTCCCGGCATAGATTTATCTGATTTCCAAACCCTTCCTTCACCTCTGACAAGATGTGTATTAATCACAACATGTGAATGTGAGGAATGCCAGGCCTCCACCGTGGTTCGGATTCCACGTTAAACTGTAGGTCCTCCATTTCATCTCACAATCACCCTACCATTACACATTAGCGTAAGTGCGTATAACTCGAACGGGTAGTAAAACGCGGTGCTAATAATAATAATCTTACATAAATATAATACACTTGGTTTTTAGTCTTATTTAATAAGAAGCATACCCGATATGTTTGAGCATTCTATGCATAGGCTATATTTAAAAATTCCAAAGAAGATTGGGGGTCCTAATTAACAAAGCTTCAAGTTTATATATTTAATATTATTTTATGTGATCATAGTGGGTTTTGTTTGTTAAAAGTTTAAACAAATAAACAACTTTGTGCATAGTTTTGTCAAAAAACATCAACAAGAATAGTTACGTTTATCAAAGTAATTGTGGTTAAATTAAGAAGATAATAAACCTATTTTATTTAAACTTAAATAAAGTAATTTGAAAATGTTTTGCCCAGAGTACAGTACAGTACTTAGCAATCAAAATAATGTTATATCAGTATTTATTAGATTGACCTAAATGCGTATAGCCTGAACAGATAGTACTGAACATTTTGAAATAAAATTCCTAGCTAATTAAAAGTTTCTGCTTAAACTTGACCTTGAATTCGCAGTAGTAAACAAAATTATTGCAACAGATAAGAAGTTTTATGTGGTGTCGTATATCCTTATCTTTATTTTTCCTGCTTCATTCAACCTGAGAGAAACCTCAAGTTTCAAATTCAATTTAATAAAGGACTCACCACAATAAGAATGATGATTGATTGGCCTGATATCTATTGACTACCTCTAAGAGTAATCAAATGACAACTATTTAGTTTGGTTCTCGAACGAGTGCACTTTCTTGAAGATAATGCTAATGCACATGCTTAAAAATTATCTTGCTTCCCTTCTGAACATTAAATTAGTGTAAGCCACGAGTTTCCCAAATAATTAGGAAGAAGCGTAGAACCCGCTTCGGTGGCCGCGTGGTCTAAGGCGCTACTTTCGTAGTATACTAGACTACCGATGATGGGTAAATCGAGGTTCAAATATCGGTCGGGTGTACTGAAGGTGGTTTTCCAAACTGGGTTTCTACTCTCCGTCCACGCAAATGCGGGTAAACCTTCTCTACATATAATCTGCCTAGTCCTTAAAACTATTAGCGTAGTTAGTACATAAGCATATAACTCAAACTGGTAGTAAGACGCGTTGCTATATATATATATATATATACAGTGTCAGAAAAAAGTTTAAGACCACCCATTAAAAACACAATTTCTCCACATTTCAATATTTTTATTTTCTCAGAATATTACAAAAAAATAGTTTTAGTTGCATTATAATGTTTAGTAATCAATAGGACCCCCTCTAGCCTTGTAGCATGCTTTGATCCTGTCAGGCATGGAGTGGATCAGCTTCCTACATTCTTCACGCGTCACTTTTTGCCATAGGCTTTGGACTGCCAATCTCAGTTCTGCTCCGTTTTTGGGCTTCTGCTTTGCCAATCGATATGCCATGGTGTTCCATAGATTTTCAATTGGGTTGAGGTCTGGACTACGGGGTGGCCAGGGAAGCAGTTCAATGTCCTGGCCATCAAACCATGTCCTTGTTGCCTTGGACCGGTGGCATGGGGCGTTGTCCTGCTGGTAGATGTAATTTTCCTCAAGGAGTCTATTTGCTGAAGGAATCATAGTTTCCTGCATAGTTTCACAATATTTGTCACTGTTCATAGCACCATTCACAACCTTACAGTCTCCAGGCCCCTCTGAAGTGATGCAACCCCAGATCATGATTGCATCGCCACCTTGTTGGACTGCAGGGGCGACACATGCCGGCAGAAATTTTTCTGTTCTTGTCCTGCGAACCCTAACCTTACGTCGAGGAAATAGTTCAAAGCGGCACTCATCTGAAAAAATTACTCTCTCCCAAGCTTCTTTAAGCCATCCTAAACGTTCCTTGCAAAACTGAAGTCGTTGTTTTTTGTGTTTCTCATTTAACAGAGGTTTGCGGATTGCAAAATAGGAACCTAGGCCTGCTTCATTTAAACGGTTGCACACAGTTCGCTCAGTTATGTTAATATTATCACAGGACGACTTCAGTTCCCTGAGAAGATCACTGCAGCTAGCATTTCTATCTTTTTTACAAAGCTGCAGCAGCCTACGGTCTTGTCTTAGAGATGTTTTCCTCGGACAGCCTGCCCTAGGCCGGTTGGTGATGGTTCCAAACTCATTATATCGCCTGATTGTTTGTTGCACACATGTTTTAGACACTCCAACAATATCAACAATTTGTCTTTGTGACTTTCCAGCCTTCATTAAACCAATGATTTGCCACTTAATTTGGTCTGATACTGATTTTTTACCCATCTTGGCCGACAAACACAAAATGCATACAATAACCTCAAAGTAATCACATTAAAATCAGCTGATTGGAGGGAAATGATGAAACAGATGTGCCAACCCACTTCCATAGAGATAAGAAATAACATAATGCTAGGATTAATTAAAAATAAGTAATTTTAAATGTAGTTATTAAAAATCTTAAAAAGTCATGATTTTTTCTCTTGATTTAAAAAAAATTAGGCCACTTTAAAGTTAAAATACTAATTAGGTAAAAAAAATAAAGTTTTCAATTTTTAAGCTTTGTGTCAAAACTTTTTAGAGACCAAAAACCATAGCTCTCTGTCCACCCATTTTTTAACTATAAACTTTTCTTTTTTTAAAAATGTGGATTTTTTGGTTGTGTGCCTTTAAATTTAAAAAAATCTTAACTTCTGAACCACTTGAGCTACAGTAATTTTATTGTCACCAAAATCTTTCACTTTTAATGTATATTCTCATAAAATTAAGAGAGAGTTAATAAAGAAAAAAGTTTAAGACCAGTAAATAAATTAGTTAGTATTTTTAGTATTGAGAGGGTGGTCTTAAACTTTTTTCCGACACTGTATATATAGCTTTATATGTAGAACTTTAGTCACTCAGCACCTTCGAGGATGTCGAAGTTCATTTTTGTCTTCCAAGTGAAAACTTCAAGTTGGGATTGGTTTCGAAGGATATGATTGGGCTTAAGCTTATAAACATACTTATATTAATAATATCATACCCCTCCAAACCCCTTACCCCTTCCCTTTTAGGGTATTGTGCAATCGAACTCTCACCCCCACAGTTAACCTGATTTCTTTATCACTTATTTGGAACGGTACTGAGCTAAGGGGGTTTGGGTTCAAATCCTAACATGCCGGAAGCACAGCAAGTTTGCCTAAAGAATTAAGGGCCCAAGGATCGATTCCCGACATTAGCTAAAAGGGTATGGATTAATCTACTGACTGGCCTTATGTGTTGTAGACTCACCTAAGATTTGAATGCTATCATGGGTGAACTCAATCCTCCTCAAACCCTCCCTACCATTTACATCTTTGCCCCAATACACACTCTCAATCTTTAAACAAATACTCACTCATTTCAGACATCCAACCCTATTATTCCTTATGGGTGCATTGCAAACAATCAGTGGAAGAATGGATAAAAAAGAATAAGCCATTAATTAATCTCTTTATGAAATACAAATCCTTATGACCACTTTCTAATCATGCCTAGCTTAACGAAGGAATAAACGTGAATTAATTTAAGAATTAGCATTTAATCAATATTTGCCCTTTCAGTTCATAATCACTTGCAAGGTTGATTCTTAATCTATAATATTACACACTTCTCTCATCCTTGGATATAATAGATATGCCTTCTAACCACCACAACACCTTATTAAGGATCCTCCCCATGGCCTGGAAATGGTTCAGAGAGTCAAATAGTTATATCACTCTCTAATTCCTGCTGGCTAAACGGTATGAAGTCCCAGCCTCGTACCATCTTTAATTATGAATCTTTTATCGTTAAGCATACTGGAATAACACACAATAGCACCAGAGACCATACATACAACCTATATAATTGTATAAATTACATACAATACATACATACAAAGCCATATATAATATATACCATCCATAAAATACACACAATACATACACACCATATATAAAATACATAACACCACAAAACACATATCCAATACAATACATTTATTAATACATAAAACATACATACATGACACATGTATAAAATACAGACAAGAACACAATAAAATTAAACATACAATACATGCATATAATACATACTAAGCACTACATAAAATTCAGACCAACAACATTATCATACATACACACACACATATATAGGATATAGTTGTTATTATTATTATTTATCTCTACCCACCCACCCATTCAAAGCATAAAATACATACCATATATACATTATATTTAACATAACAACAAACCATACACACATTAATACATGCAACATACATAAATGTATACAATACATACAAGATTACCAAATAAATATACAATTCATACAGTAAATAATTTCAAAGGAATGCTTGTATATAGATCATCAATAAAATAGAATACATAAAATTATGCATACACGTATATATACCATACAAACACTAATAGCATGCCATACAAAGCATAAAAACACATATATCTTATTATACACAATACATTCAAAATCGTCTTGCTGGTCCAGCTCCATTCTTTCTAATCTACAATAATTGTGACCGATCTTTGTAAGGTACTTGTTGCTAAACTCAAAAGTCAAATGTAAAACGTGTTAATAAATTATTTTGTTGATCTAAGTAAACAAAATTGGCTTTGTGGCCAGATCTAAAACTAGCTTAGTGAGGAACTTACATTGACCCACTTCCAACATTTTCAGAAATACTTAGAATCAGATATATTTTAAGACTAGTCATTTAAGTAATGGTTTTCCAGTGCATTTATAAACTTTATTTTGCTCTTCAAAAAATGACTTTTTTCGTTAAAACAATAGGATGAACTCAAATATAGGTGTAATTGGTTTGAAAACATATTTAATTCACATTTATGATGTTGGCGTAATATGTTGTAAGACTTTTGCGGGATTAAGTGTGAGATTCTATTATAAATATATCACAGAACCAAAGGTGAACCTTACAAATTAATGTGGTCTTTGAATAACTCCTAGTACTTTGTAAGTAGATGTTCTATTGGTAGCGTTAGAACTGTCTTGAGTGTTTCTTCAGTAAAATATGGTACATTACTTCACCGTTAGGTGTTTAAACCTTCTACAACTACTGATGACATTTCCCTACTAATAAAAACCATCTAAATACACTGTCATCAACCTACATGGTATTCCCGGGGATAGTGTCACTGTGGTTTAAAAAATACTAGTAACCCTAAACTCGTGGGCCACACTGCACGCAAAAATCATCTACGTTGAGGTGGAAAAGATTTTTTTTTTAGTAAAATATACAAATAAACGTCTACAACGATTGTCTATTTGCTCGATAGGGAGTTTTCGTTTTGCATCACTATTACATTTTTTTCTCTATGGGCATGGCACATAGTTATGCATATTTTATTAACTCGTGCTGAAAACTAAACCTTGCTTCCAATATGTACATCAAATTTGAGTGAATTACCTTATGATCAATTGCCAACAAAAATAGCGCATCCTGTCATAATTATCGTCAACATCGACCCACAAACCAAATTTTGGCTGTATTGGATCACCATTTTTACTAAAAAGAATGTTGTGATAGCTATGTTGTTTTCCTACGTATATAATTGCATTTGGCATTTATTTATTTGCTAACATATTTCTGGATGAATTCTTAAGACGGTACCACCACAAAATGAAGCCTCTGAAGTATTTGGCCATTATTGTCTCATGTACCTCATTCACCGTAAACAACATATTTCATTGAAGCAATTCCAGGTCCTATTTTCACCCACGAATCATACAGCCAGTGATTATAATAGTTGAGGTCTTACAAAGCTATTTTTAAGAATACCTTGTCATGGCACATCTCAAGAGGTTTCAGCCAATAAGCCTGTGGCTTATATATGGTGGCTATAAAATAGCGTCTTGATGATGAGTCATACAACATGCTAGTTAGTCTGTTGGCAGGCCTTGTAGCAAACACACTCCTTAAATACCTCGTCTACGTCATCATGGGAAACCAACAAGCGTCTCAAAAGGTTTACATGCACAAATTAAAGCCGGAAAAAGAACTCGCTATATCAAATATTTTCAAAACGCTATTTCCGCTGGATTAATTTGACTCCAAATAAGTCATCGTCGGCATTAGTCTCTAAGAACAACTTTGTTACAATTATTCAGCTTTTAAAAAAATGTGTGGAAAAGTTTTTGTATCTAACGGCACGGAGTGAATAAGGCAGTAGATTTGAATATTTTTTAACAACACTATTTCTCCCCATAAGATATATCCGAATAATCATGAAATTTGTCTAAGACTTATGTGCGTTTACCTAATGGTCGTCATCAGCAAGAAACAAGATTTGAACACATTTCTTTAAAAACGGATCTCCCAATTTTACTCAAAATGGTTGCACCTCGGTGAGTTTTGGTACCTTATAAACTTCGCCTTTGACCTATGATATATTTGTTATGCATTCACTGTCAGAATTTCCAAGAGTTGATTGTCAAATTCGTAGTAGATGGAAGTGCAACTTTGACATAAATTGATGATTTCTTTAATTTCAGACAGCGCATGGTGGAAACCTATATATTAAAAACCTCAAATTAATCGTTGATACCTACTATGGACTTCAAATTACTGGTATAAGCTGTTTCGTGTTGGATTATGTATTTAAAAATATTTTACTCCTTGTTATATATTATTATGTTATATATAAACTAATACTTGGGAATGGCATCATATCCAAACCAAATTATAATTTCATTGACTTAAGAGTGTTAATAAATGGAAAACCTCCTTAACTGTCCAATACGGGTTTTTATACTAAGATTAAATAATAATAAAGTCAAAAGGCACTTCGTTTTATTACAGTTCAGGGTTAGGGAAAAGAATGGTACAATTCTTCTTGAAATTTTCTCGCATTTGCGTTGAAGAATAGTGGGAAACGATTTAGAAAAAAAGCCGTCATACACCCAACTGATATTCAAACCCAACCACCCCAGCACAAGAAAACCATACTAAATGAGCTTGACACATGTGCACATATGCTTATTTACATTAATGGGTTCACATCTCTCTTCAAAATAACAAATATAAAGACATTCTAGTGCACTCAAATAGGACTATAATTTGGATGAACATTGAGGGAAAAAATCTATATCCCTATTAATAAATAAAAATGCCAGGCCTCCACCGTGGTTTGGATTCCACGTTAAACTGTATGTCCTCCATTTCATCTCACAATCACCCTACCATTACATATTACACATTAGCGTAAGTGCGTATAACCCGAACGGGTAGTAAGACGCGGTGCTAATAATAATAATAATAATAATAAATAAACATAGATGAAAAAAAAACATTTTTAAAACATCAATGTTATAGAACCAAAATCATCGGTGATATTTTTCAAACCAATTGAAACTGTAGCTGAAGTGTATTTGTAATAAATAAATATGAAACTCATGTACCAATTCAAAAAATGGTATCAAAAACTAATATTAAAATATTACTATTTTTAAAACAAACACACAAACATATCGCTGTCTCAGACATCGCTACAAAACATTGATGGTTGAAAATCATCTATGAGGAAAACATCGAACCTTCAACGTCTATGTTCAATGTAGACCTAGATCGCTGCTGGACTGCACTATAAGCATGTCCTGTTTCCCGTGTCTTAGGACTCCATTTCACGGCACGATTAAATTAAAATTGAAGGCTTTTAAGAAAAAAAATAACATCTCGGGGGGGTGGAACTTAAATTCTGTAAACTGCTAGGGAAGGAGTAAAAGCTGTTTATGTGAGTGTCCTTGAGTGTCGATCATTCACTAGGTATTTATGAGTCATTATCTCCCCCCCAGTAAAGGAAGAAAAGATAGAAATAGCTTGATCTCAAGAGCAGATAAGCTTCTTAATTTCCAATGTTAAGACAAATCTGGATGTTAATGGTTTAAAATTTGCATTTAATACATTTTTGTAGGGACCTTACACATTTAACAAAATTTTAATTCAATTATATATATTTTTAATTGAAGGTTTCATCTATCGAACACATTTTACAAGAATGGCTGATATATGAAAATACTTTTAGCTATTAATACCCGCTTCATTGGCCAAATGGTTTAAGGCGTCATTCTCGCAATAGATTAGACTGCCAATGTGGTGAGGTAGGGCCTTGATTCCGGTCAGGTGTACTGAGTATGGTTTATGCTAAATGATTTTCCACTCTCCCGCGCACACATTAAAGTAATTTGGTAGGTGCATAAACCGTACGGGTAGTAAATGAGGTGCTAAAATACTACTCATAAAACGAGTAAATTCGATCATTAGTGTTAATACTACATTAACTAGTGTAGCCTTTTACCTAAATAGTTGGCTTACTTATAGTGATATCGACTGGTCTGAGCCTGAACCTGAACCTGAAACGGGACATGCTTATAGTACAGTCTAGCAGGGATTTTGTCTACAATGAACATAAATGTTAAAGGTTCGATGTTTTCCTCATAGATGATTTTCAACCATCAATGTTTTGTAGCGATGTCCGAGACAGCGATATGTTTATGTACTTGTTTTAAAAACAGTAATATTGTATTATTAGATGTTAATACCATATTTTGAATTGATACATGAATTTCATATTCATTTATTACAAATACATTTCAGTTACAGTTACAATTGGTTTGAAAATTGTTACAGATATTTTTGGTTTTATAGCATAGATGTTTTCAGACGATGTTCTTTTTTCAACTATGTTACTTTATTAATAGGGATATCAATTTTTTCCTTCAATGTTCATCCAAATTATGGTCCTATTTGCGTGAACTATAATGGCTTTCTATTTATTTTTATTTTTTTGAAGAGAGATGTAAATATGCATCTGTGGACACGTGTCAAGCTCATGTAATCTGGTTTTCTTGTGCTGGGGAAGTTTGGGTTCGAATATCAGTTGGGTGTGTGACGGCTTTTTTTCTAAATCGTTTCCCACTATTCTTCCACGCAAATACGGGAAAATTTCCAGAAGAATTATACCTTAATCTTCCCTAATCCTGAACTGTAATAAAACGCAGTGGCATTTAACTTTTTGATAAATAAAAACAGTATCGTGATCAAATGATTATGAACATTTTCGGCTTCCATATTATACTCAATCTATTTTTTATGTGATTCCAAACAAAAAAAAGTGTATTTTACAATTCTGTCTGTCTGTCCACACTAAGGGATAGAGCTGACATGGTTTTATGGATTTAATATTTTTTTAAATTTGTCTCTAGCACCCAAATTAGGGATGCTTTATAGATTAATAATTTTAAAAACCTTTAAATATTTCAAAAATAGGATCCAACGATTGTGTTTAAAAGGATATTGGAATTGTTTGAAACGACAAATAACACAGCAATCTTTTAAAAATGGCACACATGATTTAGTTTAAAATGAAAATAAGAGAAGTTTTTTTTGCGTATTGGTAAGTAATTCAATTTGCTTGTTTTTCTTATAAAAGTAAGCTTCTAAAGATAGGACTTAGTGTGATGAGATAAAATGAGCTTACAGATTTTTTTAATTGTTATATTTTACACTATAGATGATAATGAATGTTGATTTTTCTAAAATAAATTAATTTAAAGCTTGTTTACTAATGATAAATTTTGAAAATTTATAATTTTTCTAAAATGGCCTTAAATATTTAGTTCAAAATAGCAATATTGGAATTGAATAAACTCACAACGTGTGTACATTCAAATTGTTTTACATAATAAATAAGAAGATATATATTAATATAAATAATTTTAGAATAGTTCATTCAGCACATTTACAGTAGCATATACTTTTGTATGTTATTAGGTTTAAATTGTCGACATAACTACTGTATGTAATATTTTATTGCCTTTAGGGATGATAAAATATTGGATTTGAATATAAATAGTTGGCCAAATATATTAAAATATATTATGTGGCTTGTACTAGAGTATGTCCAATATTAATATTGTATGAATAAAAATTGAACTGAATTTTGAAGGAAAAAATAATAATAATGCACCAAGCTACACGGGTAAACAAGGGAATTATTTTAAACAGATTGATAAAATGAATAGAATAACAAAAATAGATTTATTATAACAGAAAATAAAAGTTATGATTGATTACAATATATATACCAAAAAAAAGATAGAAGTTCCAAATTAATATTTTATTGTTGTAACACGGGCAAGATCAAATGCAGTAAGCTTGAAGAGCAATGTTCAATTACAAAACAGCTGGACTGACGCCAGGCAAGGGTAAGGTGATTCTAAAAGAAAAACATTGTGATAATTATAAACAAACGTTAACTGGAAATGATATGATTATAGTATTGTTAACACATTTATAATTTAAACTAGCTTGCTTGATTGGGACTTAAGAAAATTCTTTAAGAGACATAGTATAATGAATTTCAATAGAAAGGTTACTTGTTTACATTGGTAGATGGCTAATATACAGGTGTCTACAAATAATAGTACTATGGCCGGTCCTTTCCCTATTGGTACTGCCAGAGCTTTCAATAGTACATGTATTTACTGACCCACTCCCTGTGGTACAATACTAATATAATTCATACCATGCTAATATTCAGCCAATAGGTGCCAGAAACGGGCAAAAAGAAAAGAGGTATTATTTTCGTAGACCCCATATAGAAACAAGTGGAGTTCCGCGCTTTACGCACCCAACCTAATACCACACGCGAAGCGTGGAAACAAGGATGATTCAATGCATTGAACACAGTAGCCCAACTAGGTCCTAGAAAAAGGATAGACAACCTGGTTGTAGCCATAAAAACAAGTGTGTAGTCTTAAGGATTCAAAAGAGAAATATAGTGCTCGTTGAGAATAGCAACCATTTGGACTAAGTCCTTGTTACATCTGGAGCTCAAGGCTCCTATATTGAAGCTATATCATATGGATATAGGAAAAACATGGCCTCTTGGACCAATATAACAAGTCTGAGGGGCTTTAGCAACACTATAGTTACTGTGACTACATCAACAGAGTTGGAATAATACAAAACCAAAATCTAGTCACTCTGACTGAAACAAGAAGTCAAAATAAACATAATAGTCACCTCGACTATACTAAGTCTGAAATAAACAATAAGTCAGATGGACTTATTAAATAAACATTTTCTAATCTTTCAAATAAACAATAAGTTAGATGGACTAATTAACGTCGCCTCTATAGTTAGGAAATCGGAGAGGATATTCCTTGGCGGTGTGGCGGTGAGAACCACGTCCAACACTCCATGGTCACCGGTTCCTTCGTGAAGAAAGGTTTATTTCCAGTGGCGCGGTGGTGAGAACCACTCCAATTACTCCATGGCCACCAGTACCTTCGTGGAGAGAAGTTATTTCTTCAACGACGTGATGTGATAAAATAATATAAAGTAAATCTGAGAGTACTTATTTTATTCCTTTTCTCTGACTAGAACGGAACAAAAAAGAAATAGAAAAAGACTTAATAACACAGGTGGTGATAGGATGGACTGTAGCTTGAAGGGTGAGGAAAAGGGGAGGTTCGTAGACACGCCACCACGACAGTGGCGCTTGATGGTCGTGGGAGTGAGCCTAACTTAGTTTCAGTTCTTTTCTACGACTGGAGATGTAGTAAGTGGATGTGTTAGGACGCACCCTGTCGCCATTCGTGTTGAATATTTTGCTAGAAGGCATGTTGGCGTTATCCGATCCCATCCAGCCATGGTGAGTAAGTCTTGAAGAATATTATTCCTGAATGTATTAGCTTTAATTATCTTCTTTGGATTCCACTATTGTAAATTTAGTATTATTATACAAATTTGTATTATTAAAATCCTTTGTAGTATTTTTTCTATTGAGAGCATATGGATCATATCCAAGTCCATTCAGTCGTTAACAGTAGGTTTTGAAGGATATTATTATTAAATATTTCAAATCTAATCCTCTTCTTTGGATTTTGCCAATATAATTATTATAACATCGTATTTTTACGTAGCCTAATTTTGTAGGTGTCAACTTTACATTATTGACACGCTACAAGAAAATACTTAATCAAAATGATTTTTTTTGGAAGAAATTAAACGAAACGCTTGGCTCTTCACTAAATATTTTAATAAAATAACCATATATTTTAATAATTTTCAAAGGAATTCAGTATTTAGCTTTTATTTATTTATATTTTAATAATATAAAAAAATATTTCAATTGGTATATTTTGTTTTAGTGAACTTATCAAAACTTAATCTAACTAACATAAACATCATAGGCCAGACCTAAATACATTTTGATTGACTTCAACTAAATAGATTAACACTCTGGTATTCCGAAATTAAAGATAATCTGATCGGGGGGCCATTTATTGGCATTCCTCTCCCCTTTTCTTGAGTTAGCCTAAAAAAAAGTGTCCCATGAAGCGTGGCAAATAATTACTCTTTCTATGTTCGACGACTATTTAGAGATTATATAAATGTTGAGAAACTAAACAATTACATTTTAGAATGAATTTTTGTTTCCCGTCACTGTTGCTTTTCCAGCTACTATATTCTTGGCTAGTTTATTCACACTTTAGAAGTACTAAGACATTTTAAAACTGCCTTTATTTTCATAGGCGTGTCTACAGAAGTGCCCAGGCAGGCCCCTTTTTTGTTACTTCAAATATTGTGGTCAATGTGGCCGGCGCGCACACACACACACACACACACAAATGTAAGAAATAATTACTCAGTGTGAAAAGGATGGATATATTATTATTATTAGAATTAAAACATAGTTCTAAATAACTTCTGAAGGTCACAGGTTCAGATGTCTTTATAAATGCCTACTCTGGGACCAATGATTCAATTCCCCCACGCCAGGAGCCTGATGTATAGATGGCGTGCACATCGGGATTCGAATCTCGATAACTTTATAACAAATAATGTATGTTAGAATGGCCGTACTTCCTGTACCCCTCACCATTTTGCCTGTCAAACAGGTAGAATGTGTACTTGAATTTGTTTCAAACATCAATCACTATGTCACTGGCCGTCTAGTGACGCCTTAGACCAGGCGACCATCGATGCAATTATAAAATGCATTGTGACAGTAAATTGCAACCCAAAGATCTGCCTCAGTACACAGGCATGACAGGGATTCGAACTAAGCTCTTCAAGCAAGCGTGAGATAAGAGATTATTTTGACCAGGCGAAACGTGTAACAGCATTTGCGCAGGGTTGAAATGTGAAAAGGGCCAAATCTATTATGTATGCATACTCCTGCTATATATCATTGACACCTGGATACGGGATTCGAACCCAGGACTTTTGGCGCAACAATATAAGGTTTGTGTTTATATAAGTAAAAAGTAAATGTCGACCTTGCAGGGAGTCTAACTCCTACCGCCTCCCGTCACATGGTGAGATGTGTACTCGTATTTGCACTGTTGGGAATCTAAACACCACCGACGGTCCTCCAAGGATTCCTCTAGTCAGTACCGGAAAAAAGACGACCATTCTCGGAAAGAGATCTAGCGTGAATATCAGATAACTGTACATATCTGCTAATTTATTCATCTTGGGCAATAGCCAATCCGGAGAAAATATTTTCGACAAATGAAAAGCCGCCACTTTTACCACTGGCACACCCCAATGAAGCGACTATAAATATACCTTGAAATAACTACACACGGACATTATAATTAATAATTGTGGCCAATAAACATCACAATAAATTTTGACGCGCTGGAAATTAGATAAATTCAGGTATGTTTTAAAACTTTTGTATATTTTAATGGTTACTATTTTGCTTATTACGTCTTTGGTCTAAGGCGGCATTTTTTCCTTTGATAGAGCATCGAGAAGAAGACGCACCCCTTCAAACTGCAGCGTCAGTAGCGCTGGGTAGCCTGGACACTTTAGCTCTTTTTAGTGATGACGGAATTTGCCTGGCGGATGGCGACTGGTCCATGGGTAATTAGCGTTCTGCTATAGATTTTATTGAATTGTCAGTGGTTTTTTCTCCTAAGACCGTAATTAATATGTATTTATTTAGTTTCAGAATATTGGGATCCGTACGAGCTGGAAACGGGCCTGAGGGAGCAAGTAGCACCCACACGGGATTTAACATTGTGTGTTCTGTTGCCGCCTCTTGAAAGCGGTGAATCGATAAGCCCTGTACCGACGCACCTCCTAGAAGAGGTCAGTGCTTTACATGGTGCCACCGTCGTCCTCACGCTGCCATCAGCTTTCAGTCCCCAGAACCCTACCAACTTTAGTGGAAATTCGATCCCTGATGTTCGGGGTGAATTGGATGCGATAGACCGGCTGATATGTAATTTTGCCATTATATAATTTAGCTTCATCTAGGAGTAACAATACTATAGCCACAAGTGTAAAATAGACAGTTTGTTTCGCAAGAGTTATCCACGTCCTCTCTTCCCCCCAAAACCACTGTTGTTTCGCCGGCATATCAAAATATTTTGACAGCTGACAGTTTCGAGAATATTAGCTCTTATATTAAAGGTATAGAAGGCTATTATTGCAAACAAGAAAAGAAAGAGAAAATTATTATTCTCGCTTTAGCCGTGCAATGTGTTGAATCAAATTAAACCAACACCTAAGCTTGTCTGTATACTAAACCAACGGTCCCGTGTTCGATTCTCGACACGGCTAAAAAAATGTCAGTATGATAAATTAACAGAGAGCGGGCCAGATTTGTAGATGACCTAGTCTTTAAGTTATTCAAATTGTATGAATAAAAATGTGATCCGAGCTTAAGGCTGGAAAACAGTAACGATTTAAATTAAATTATAATATTCAATGAAAAAAATTGCTTTATTTAATTCTAAAACAAAATTATTTCTACCGATAGAGAAATTAATTAAGAGCTTTAAAAATTACAAATCTAACATCAATAGATATTTTTACCAATTTTTGTTAAGACGTGTTTTCTCCCTCAATACCTTATTTAAAACTCGATTTTTTTTAATCATTAGCGTGGTGTGGTAGACTTATTTACTTATCAAAATAACAGATGGCGTTGTAAGTCACTTTAGAGCCAAAAATATTTCTTGCAGGTAAACTTGTTTATTTAGCGAAATAAAAGATGGCAATGCATGTCATTTTAGAGCCGAAAATATTTTGTAGGTAAACTTTGTTACTTAATGAAATAACAGATGGCATTGCAATTCAATTTAGAGGAGAATTTTTTTTCGCAATTTGCTGGTCAATTAAATACTTTGAAAATGTGGATAGGTTAGATCTAGTAATACAATCTGTTTTAAGTATATACTGGCATAATAATTAACAGAGGAAATTATATTTTTGCTTTAACCGATTATTAAAATGAGATAAAATCCTATATGTATTGGTTTGCTGAGCCAAGCGTCCCGGGTTCAATATCCTGGCAGGGGTGAAAGTGTAGGTTTAAACTTTCATAGTGATACATTAACTGCCCTCGACTGTATTTTGTACATGTTCTAGCGTTTAAGTGTATTTATTACAGATACTTTGCGAATGTTGCTATCAGTCAAAGCAATTATGTTTGGGAAAAATTGTAGCATATTATATTAATACCGAAAGTAGATTGAAATTGAAACGTATTATATAATTTGTGTTTTCATTTAAAAAAACGCAGTAGTTTTCATAAAATATGTTGGAACAATTATATTTAAATCAAATTGTTGGTATCAGTTAAACAAAAGTGTTGAGGAAAAATTGTAACATATTATATTAATACCTAAAGTAGATTGAAATATAAAATTATTATATATTTTGTGGAACATTTTAAAGAGAAAAAAATACGCGGTAGTTTGCAGAAAATATGTTTGGAACAATTTTATTTAAAGTGTTTACTTTGACAGGTGCTTTTGTGTTATAATTCAAATGGAGAGTTGGAATGATTGTTCCATCCTCCCACCGCCACCGGCTGTGAGACCCCTTCACCCCGCCGCAGGAGCACCACCATCAAGACCGGGAAACCATATTCAAGCCCAGGTTGCGGCGAGCCAGACGGGGTCTGCGGTCCTCCAACCACCCATGGCAGTGGCGACAGTGGGATCATCTTCGGTTCCACAATCGGGAATTAGTGGCCAGGTAAACTAGTTTGGTGGAGCTTTCTCACAAGGCATCCCTCTTCGAATCGTCGAGGAGAGAATTAAAAAATTGAGGCGTTTCTTTTGTACCAATAGAGAAATTACCGTACATCATGGTGCTCCAGCAAACGATCCTGACGCATTAGGCTGGCTTGAAGAGCAAATTACTAATTTGATCAATCGGCTGCAGGACCAGCGCCGATGATCATGTCAACTTACTTTTAAACAGCATAGAATCGACTTTGAATCCTGTATTCGACTCATTTAGGAGAGCGGATCAGTTATAGGTTCGAGCTATGATATACAACATAAGTCACATGTTGAAAATTAATAGCTTGTTCTTAAGTACGGCACCACTGTACGTACACATAGACGGAATAACAAAGGAATCACTACGATTCAAATTGGCAGCAAACTGCCTTGCCCTTGGGTTGATTGACGCCAAAGCTATATGTGACATTAAAAGAGAACCAGAATGCATACACGTGAACACCGTTAAGCATTATTAAAATGGGTCGTCCTATTCACAAACTCAAAGAAGAGGGACTATGCCGTTATGCCCATGTGAATCTTATGAAAGGTGGTGGGCTCAATGAACTGAAACAAATTCAAACATACCTCTCCGAATACATAATCACAGTGTTCAGGGAGCGTCTGGGGAGGCAGGACTTATATGAGGGGCATACTCCTCCCAAACATTCCTTTAAGGGCTACCTTGACCGGTATTTTCACGACGATAAGCAAAACAATTTTGACATCATAACATTCTATACAGCCGCTATTAAGTGGTCTTACTTTTTCCACGAGTTCAAAAGAACGAGCCTAAATGTGAATTCGCGTGCAAAAAGTGCTACGCTAAGGTGGTCTTTAGGGGAGGTCAAACTGTGTCCTGCAAATAATGAGGGCATTGGTTCACAAACCAGACATGTTTTGATAACATAAACGTCCTGGTTTTTGCCGAGTTCATATGTCGGTCTGTGATGTCAAAAAGGTTTGTGAGGTATGCGGGTAATGTTTCAGTTAGGAAAAGTCAAATTATTTACATAGGTGTTATGAGACTTTTTGTAGAGTATGTGATAAATATCGTCCTTTTGGTCATTTCTGCTATATGAAGCAGAACCCATCCAGGCTATCACTGGAAAAGAGCCATTTCATGTTTGTATTCTGTGACTTTGAATGTAGACAAGAAATACATATTCAAGGTGCGGTCAACACGTACTTACACGAGCCTAACCTCTGTGTCATAAAAACGTGTTGCAAGGCCTGTATTCAAATAAATGTTAATGACCGTCATTGACCGAAAGCGTGGAAGATAGGACTTGCATATTCAAGTGTGATACCACAATGACCCAATATTTAGGTTTTATAGAGAAAATTAAATATAAAAAAACTTAAGGATATCATCCTCCTAGCCCATAATGTGAAAAACAATTAAGGGAATTTCATTTTCAAATAAATGATGGTGGTTAAAAATCGGACTCTAGAACTCATAATGAATGGTGGGAAAATCATGTCCATGCGTTAATGCCCGCTACACTTTATTGACTGGCTGAACTTTCTCGCAATGTCGTTGTCTAAGATGCCCAAAATATTTGGCTTGGACGAGTCATTGTCCAAGGGACATTTCCCCCATTTTTTCAACAAAAAAGAAAATGCGGGGTATAGGGGACCCTTTCCAACAAAGGAGTAGTATGGTATCGGTGAGATGTCAGTTGAGTGAAAGGAACACTTTGAGAAGTGGTATGACGCGTTGGTCAAAGAAAATTATGGCCTTGATTTTAACCGCGATTTGGGACTGTATTGTGATAAAGATGTATAGATCCTATGGAAGTCCTATATGCAGCTTAGAGACATGCTTATTGAAAAAACAAAGGTGGGTCCTTTCAGGGAGGCGTGTACGATCGCAGGAGTGGCCATGTTGGTTTACCGCCGAAGTCATCTTAAGGAGAATACCGTCGGTATCATCCCTAACGGTGGCTACCAGTGTGCAGACCAACAGTTGCACGTGGCCACTAAAGTGGCTATGATGCGAGGCCCACAGACGTTGTGTCCCTATGCTTCATGCGGGTATCGGGCGTGAGGAATATGTGTTAGAGTGACGTGTAGAGACGGCGTTGTTAAAGCTGGAGATACTAACACCGTCTTCCAGTTCTGGAGCTGTTATTGGCACGGGTGCCCCTTCTGTTATCCTAACAAGACCAAACCAATCAAAGACATCTGCCATGAAACCATGGAAATACGCTGTGAGATGACCATGGCTTGCGTGGAAAATTTAAAGAAATCCTGCTACATGGTCGTAAAGATGTGGGAGTGTACGTTTAATACGATGAAACGCACAGACAAGGACTTGAATCAATTTGTACTCCAGCACGAGGTGTAGAGCAAAGAGCCCCTCATTCCCAGGGACGCATACTTTGGCGGGCGTAAAAATTGTATCAAACTGTTCCACGAAGCAGACCTTTCTTGCGGAGAGAATATCAAGTACTTGGATGTGTGTTCATTTTATCTTTATGTTTGCAAGTACAAAAATATCCCATAGGCCGCCCCAAAATTCACTTGGAACCAAATTATCCATCTATAGACCAAGTAAAAGTCATAGCCAAAGTTACCGTGATGCCTTCAAGGGATTTATTCATGCCCATATTGCCTACACGCATGCACGACAAGTTAATGTTCATCTTGTGCAGGCTGATTACCAAACCCTTCCTTCACCTCTGACAAGACATCTTGTGAATGTGAGGAATGCCAGGCCTCCACCGTGGTTCGGATTCCACGTTAAACTGTAGGTCCTTCATTTCATCTCACAATCACCCTACCACTACACATTAGCGTAAGTGCGTATAACCCGAACGGGTAGTAAGACGCGGTGCTAATAATAATAATAATAATAATCTTGTGCAGGAAATGCCGAGGAGAAAAACTAAGGTGCGTGTAGGCACAATAACAAAAATGATCGTTGGTGTACAGGCGTCTGGGTGATTGACGAGATCCGGAAAGCCGTTGAGAAAGACCACACCGTTGAAGCAGTACACGAAGTGTGTGAGTAAAATGTATCTGTTTAGATCGTCAGACACGTTCGGGTGGATTGTTTCACGGGTATATTGATACTTTTTGAAAAATACACAATAAGCCAACGGATGGCCAGTGAAGTGTAACTCACAAATGTGATGTTAGCTTACATTCAAAATTATGAGGAAATGGAGGGGGTAAAACTCAATTTCTGTTCAGTTTGTAAATGCCCTGGTCTCCGCACTATGGCTAAACTCTTTTTAAATTCGCTATGGTGAAAGTTTGGACCAAGATCCGATTTACCACACGTAGCCGTTGTTAACAACTATCAGGTTATCCACAAGTACCTGACGGATCAGTACATTACCGTGGACAGCGTCATTGATATAAATGATTAGGTTATGTTTCTCAATTACAAGGATGCGCATGACACGTTGCGCCCTAACCCTAATATAATTGTGGTATTGGCATGCTACACGACTGCTATGGCTAAGTTGCCTTTATACAGAATCCTTGAAAAGTTGGGGTAACGTGTTTTGTATCACGATACAGATAGCGTTCTTTTCACGGAACGACCCGGCGATTGGTATCAACCAACCGGGGACTTTTTAGATGATCTCACTAGTGAAATTCAAGATTACGTTCCGGTAAGCTTCATTACAGCCTTTGTATCTTGCTTTTCCAAGAATTACGCGTACCTAGTTTGTGTTGGTAGCGATCCTGCCAAAACAAAAACGGTTTGCATGGTTCGAAAGATCACCATATACTACGGCAACCGGAAATACGTTAATTTACGTTTTGAAAGCGATGGTCACCGAACAGGCCGCCGAAAGATACATACAGATACCGCACATAATTGTAATAAAATGTCTTGCGACTTTATGTACCGTTTCGCAGAATAAAGTCTACCGGATCATGTGCACCAAACGGCGGATAACCGATTATTATAATAAGTTGCCGTTTAGCTATCAGAGTCCTTGTAAACGTGCTCGCCACGACTAAAGGGTGATAATTTAGACAGGCTGAATAATTGCCTTTTTTTTCTATCCCTCTAGAAAGTTTCACTGATATACTATTCAAATATTTGAAATTTTTTTTCATATTTTTTCTACATGAAAACACGCATATTTTTAATTGATTTATTGTATGCACCCGGGATACTTTTTATATATTTTTAACGCCAGTACAATCCTTCACCTACCTGATTATTTCTAGTCAAATAGAATTAGTTTATTATATATATCTTAATAATAGTAATTTTATTCCTTGTATATATTTTAAATTGAAACCATCTGGTTGTGTACATATATTCAAATACACTTTAAACTGTAATTGTAGATTAATACATAGGCCGATATTTTCTCTACGAGCTCTAGAAATTGATTATTGTTTCCTCTACACCGAAACATGTATAATTTAATTCAATGTTTAATATATATTCTATAGCTATCCATTTTGTAAATAAATTTTCCAACTATACTTTTCTTAGCGTGAGCCAAATTTCTAAAAATAATTATTTGGGTGTTAATAAATATTCCAATTATAATTTTAATGCTGTGAGATATATTTGTATAAACTTTTATTTGTGTATAAATAAATATTCCAATTATAATTTTTATGGTGTGAGGTAAATTTGTATAATCTTTTATTTGTGTGTAAATAAATATTGCAAGTAAACTTTTCATGGCGTAAGCCATATTTTTAAAATTTGATTTGTGTAAATAAATATTCCCAGTATACTTTTCACGGTGTGAGATATATTTGTAAATAATTATTCAATGCGTAATTTTCGCTATTTGTGTGTGAATAAATATTATAAAAATTGTTATGTTTGTGTTTTAACATCTGCACCCCACCTTCCAAAATTGAATAAGAATCATATGCAGTGAAAATGTAGATTTCTATAAGTTCATCTGTTATGTTTATGTTTTAACCTCTACGCCCCACTCACCACTATCCTATAAATACAAGCTCATTTAGCTTATAAACTCGGTCTCAATATTATGGACAAGTTGAATCATTCATTTTAGGCTATCATCAGCGGCCCTTCCGGCTGTGGAAAGTCACATTTTGTGTCCGACTTTATCCATCACTTGGACAAAATATGTGACGTTAAATTTTATAACATTACCTGGTATTATGCTTTATGGCAACCGGGATTCGAACAAGACGGGTCAAGTCCCCACCTCATATTCTGTAAGGGTTCGCCGGAAATGGATGACACCTGTAATGACTCTCCACAGCTGATTATCCTGGATGACCTGATGCGTGAAGCAAATAAAGTGGTCGTCGATTTTTTCACCAAGGGATGCCACCATCAAAATATTAGCGTCGTGCACCTTACACAAAATATATTCCACCATGGCAAGGGACAAAGAGACATTTCCTAAAACGCACATTATATCGTGCTCAGGTTCAACACTTTGCACGGAAAGTCTGTCCTGAAAATCCCCGTGTTTTACAAGAGGCTTACACTGATGTTACAAGTACTCCTCACGGGTATATATTGTTAGATTTCAAACAAGGTACACCAGAATGGTTCCGATATAGAACCCACACAAATGTCGGGTGCTGCATGTACTTACCATGCAAAAGCTATAAAAACACCGACACTTCCCGATTACAGATCATTTCATAACCATGAGTCTCAAAGTGCTGAAGCAAGCCCCTCTGCTACGTAAAATGCATCGTATAAACCCACAGCAACGTGTCGTCTTTCTGAAAACGGCCGACCAGGAATTGATTGACTCGGTTTGCGAGTGTGCCTAAAACACTTTAAAAGGGCGGGTGCCATTGAAAATACGCAGAAGACAAAGTTACATGTTTACAAGCAGGTATTGCGCAAGGTGGTCAAACGAGAAGAGTTCTGAAGGAAGAAGAGGCGATTACTCATTCAGAAAGGAGGCGCGTTCCTGCCCTTACTTTTAGCCCCTTTAATCAGCAGTGTCTTCGGTTCCTATGACGTCATCGGGAAAATCCTTTGCTGAGGAGAGGGCTGCCAGAGTCAATGACATAGCTCACGGTTTTAAGTTCACGATCTATTCCTGTCTTGTCGAGCCGCCAAAATGACGCCAGTCATCAGGGAAAACCCATTACCACATAGAGGGTGAAGGAGGGGTTGTGACACCTTAAAAACCCATTACCACATAGGGGTGTGGCAGAGGGTGTTGCGACACATACCTATAAGGAGGGGAAGTGAGGGGAATTGAAAGGGGTCTCGAGACAGTGGGAATCATCTCTCACATTGTTCTCTAAGCGTTCGGCCTCCAGCAGGAGAAGATGCTCAATAGCGATGCCGTGTGAGGAGTGCCCGGTAACTTGGACTATACGCCAATAAATAAATCAAAAACTCCAATGACCGTCAATCCTACCCATACATAAAAAAACCAATGAATAAATATCCCATAAGCACAAGTAAAAAACAAATGCTCACACATAAATAACCATTGAGCACACATAAAACAGCAATGAGCACAAATAAAAAACAAATGAGACAAGAATAAACAAGTTTGGAACACTGGAAAGGGGGTCAGGAGGAGGGGGATGGGGAAAACCAACAGCTAATCAGAAAGTAAGGGGCGTGATCACGTCATCAAATACAGCCAATCAGCGAGCTGTTCTCAAATGCCGGTTCATCTACTAACAACATTCAGTAGATAGATAACTGTACCGTACCATAAAATCTGATAATTTTATATTTTAAAATGGAACTCTGGTAAATAGAAAGGGTGGTGTAAACAGAAAACAAAGCTTTTAGTTGCGATGGTAAAGTATCGTGAGGAATTAGTTGCGTTGATAAATAATCATGAGAAATGTAGTGCCAAATACCCAAATAATTAGTTAGTATTTAGATTTTCTAATTTGGGCTTTGTAAAATATTTGGAGGGGACTTACAAAATCTATTTAAAAAAAATACTTCTCATTGTGCTTAAAGGTTTAAATTTTTCAGCCTGTTATAAGATACACCTCAAACATTATGAAAACAAATTAAATTCAAAAATGAAATATTGGAAATTGGGAATAAGTGTTTCATCTCCAAAAATGTCAAAGCTAATATAATATAACATTTTCCTTATGGTATAAAAGTGAAATATTTACTTATAGGTATAGGGACAACACAAAATAACCATAAGCGTATGAAATTTTTAGATTTCCAAATAAGGTTCAGATAATTGGGTTGGGAGAGGGAGTGGCGGTATATAAATTTCCAACCGTGTTGGAAAAAAGACCTTTTTATTTTTGTAGGAAAATGATAGACTTGCAAGTAGTTACAAAGACCACTCCAGATGATCTGAAAATACTGAAAATTTATTCCAAATTTAAGGCGTTTAAGATTTCACAAACAATTAGAAAAAAACTGCTTGGTGTATTGGAAAATCTAAATATGGCCTGTAAAACCTGGGAACAATATGTATCTATAAAAGGTTATTATTTCATTAAGAAAGTTTTTTTTAACTTTGAAGTTATTTTTACAAATTTTGTTTAGTAATAATATATCTTGCACCGTTATACTTCTATTATGATTGCTTTTATGCAAAGATTTTTGGAATACAGAAAATCCTTATTTTGACCTAATGTTTTTGTTAGTCTGCCTATTTTTCACGTTTAGTCATATTATTTAAACCAATAAAGGGTTAATATTTAATATTATATAATTTTTTGGATACTTTTAATTTTAATTTAAAATAAAGCTCCCTAAGGATTCCCAATGCAAAGAACAGACACACAAGCTAGTTAGTTTTTGTAACAGATACACAGCACACTCAGATTATTAAAAAAATAATAATAACATGGCTAAATTTTGTGTGCAGACTACTAAATTGGTAAGGTTTGTACATGCAAAGTATGAACTATTATTTTAACCAAACGCTCCCTTTTTATACCTTGGCTCAAGTAGCATTAGGAATCTACTAGTTCTAATATTTTTAAGTATGATTAGTTAACTACCTAATTTTTTTAATTTTTTTTTATCACCACGTCTTATTTCCTGTTCAAGCTATACGCATAGATTATAATTATTCTTATGGGGTAGGGATGATAAAGATAGAATTTTAGAGATAGTCTCCCGCATTCGCGTGGAAGGAGAGTGGGAAACAATTGAGGTAAATCCAACCTCAATAGACACTACTGGGATTCGAACCCCTATTTCTCCATTAGCAGAAGGCCTATCTAACAGGAGAGTGACGCCGTAGACCGTTCAACCACTGAATTGGGTATCGATCCTTTTTTTCTATATTTAGCACCCATACTTTATATAAGCGAATGGTAGTACAGTTTCACGTCATCTTTGGTTTATAAAATACATTATAAACAATAATTCGTATTTGGCTTATTGAAAAGTACATAATTCATTAATGAATTAAACAACCTTTGGTTTGGGATTGTTTTATTTAGTGATGACTGGTGTGGGAATGTATTGTGTGTCACCTGGAGCGAGGTAATAGATGAAAATGGCCTAACCAACTCTTGGCTCTGCCCCTCTAGAGCTAAATGATCCGTCCAGATATAGTCCTCGGAACAAGGGGCGAGATTTTAGCGTTAGAGCCTCTAAATAGATAGTAAATTACTCGATAATTAAGCTTTAGATTATACATATTTTATAGTAAAATAGTCTTAAAGAATTTAAAAGTTAAAACTCCTTTTATAAAAAGTGAAAACGCTTTGTTTTTTTTACTGTGTCAAAAATAGTCAATATTAGCATATTTTCACAAATGATAAATAATAAATTAAGTAAAAAAATAAAATGTTAGAAGGAGTTCTGAATTGTACATCCTTCCTTTACAACATAAAACACGTCTAATTGATAGTTAATCTTGTCCTGGTGTTCCTTCATTCGTACTTCCCATTATGAGTGTCCTTGCTTGATTAATCATAACCGAAGAGTATGTTTTACACATCAATAATCGTTGAGTTTTTTGACAAGAAATCGAATCCTAAGATAGAATTATTATTTTTTAGTTATTTTTACAATCCTTCTACTCTTATTTACCAGAGATTGTTTAAATTATGTCCCCTTATACCCTAAGCTACAAATTTTGGTTGGGAGAGTCCCAATATCTGCCTACATTTTACCACAAAATAAATATCAGATTTACAATGTCCACCGAAAATCGGAACTTTCTACCTTCATAGTTACACGTTAAAAGTAATTAATTATTGGTGTTGCTGTCGTCCAGAGAAACTGAAGGAACTAACCTAAGCGGAAACCAACGTTTGTGGCTTTTCTCACCTCGTTGAAATTTACGTAATTTTGGCTATTGGTTAATACACTGCCTCATGAAGGGGCCTATACACCCATAGCTAAATCATGGCTTCGCTGCATCACGTGGTAGCTTTGGCTTTCTTCTGGAATATTCGGTAATATCCAGCTGTGTGTCCCTTTCTAATACACGATTAAAACTTTTACTCCTTGTTTACTGAAAATATTTTCCTCCAACCTCCCCTTTCTAGTTCCTACCGACGATTGCCGGCTTAAACTAAACCAGCGGTTCACAAACTATCTCGACTCACGAACCCCTTCACAAACATCTGAGTTGCACGACCCCCCTGATAAATATTCATAGCCATGCACTTAATTTGATACCAAATTTTTATGAAATGTGGTTATTAATTGTAGCAAATTGTTCAATATCTTTAAATTATCCTACCATAGCTCTGGTAGTTACTTTGGAATACCCCAACCAATATAATGGAATAATATTCAAACTACTTAAGTACAAGTTCAAATAACTATACATTTATTTAAAAAATTAAATCTGAAATTAAATAAGCAAAGTACTGTAATAACATTTTCTTATCTTTACTGTCACAATATTATCACATTTCACATGTTTTTTAAAGTAGTACTGGAAATTGTTGCTTTTACATAACTGAAATAGCCTCCTTTATTCCCAAAATTCCATGCCAATCTACGTGTCAAAATTGTTTACAAGTTAGTTACAGCTACTCACCTCTTCACGTGACTTAGTGAGAAGGGTGTGCTTGCTTTGGATGGAACAGAGCTTTAAAGTCAAGAACCACAGACGATAAATAAAGTCTCACGTCACTTTCAGTACTGAGCCTGTTTCTGTATTTACATTTTTAAATAGGCATATGAAGAAAAAGATTTCTCACTCAAATACGTAAAAGAAAATGGTACCATACCTGTAGTAGGTTTATTCGCTACCCCTTAGAAAACCTCCTTTAAACTTAGCCAGAAAGCATTTAATGACAGATATTTATAGCTTTTTTTTAAAATTCAAAATCATTGGAAGTTTCAAAGATCTGCTCTTTTTCACTCACGCTTATTGTGGAGGATTCCAAAACTTCTGTCTCTTACCGGGGATTGTGAATTGTTATCATGGATATTGCTAGGAAATATTCACTGAAGGTTTTTTCAAGTCCCTTCAAGTATTCTATAACCATGTTCTTAACATTTTCTTCCAAAGAAAGCTGATTTTCCACCATAATGTCGTGAAGGCTATCGAAGCACTCTGTTTGATTTCTAATCAAACACGTTTCCACAAAAAAATTTTTATGAACCATTCGATACGGTCTTGCACAGTAATAACGTTAATATTCGAAATCTGAAGAGATAGGTTTAAATTGTTCATTTTTGAGAAATATTCTGCCAAATATACCAAAGCCTGGAGTCACATTTGATCTTGCATTCACTTTGCTTTGTGAAATGGATGGTTGGTAAGAAAAACTAAAACTTAGTGTTTAAGTTCAAACAATTTTGTAAGAGTTCTACCTCGAGATAATTACCTGACTTCAGTGTGAGGAAATAAACAGTTGTTAGAGCTTCCTATTTCCTCACAAAGTGTGAAAAATCCTCCATCACAGCAATATTTTGGCGAACCCCTTGGAATATTTTTCGAGCCCCCAGGGTTTCGCGAACCACACTTTGGGAACCGCTGCACTTTACTAATTGGGAATTCGATCCCATATGATAAGTTCTTCGGTCTAGCTAGGTGGTCATTCTCCTTAAGTCTTCTATGAATCCACCAAGAGATGCATCCAACGCTCTTTGATTCGATCAAAAAATTTATCGATGTTTTCGTTCTGTTTGAGTCTAGTTTTCGTCAGTGGTTCCTTATAAAACGACTTGTTTACTTTTTCTAAAAACGTGTATTATAGCGTTTTTAACTCTCCAAAATTACTTGCTTCAATGCATTATGGGTCTGTAACTAAAAAATCAAGAGCTTAGTACGCTAACCATAATTTTGCAACGGCCTTACATACACGATATGTCCAATTTGAAATAGTCGCTTCTTGGCCAACTTAGTAAAATAAAATATCAAAATGTGGTCTTCTGGTCAACCAAAAAACAGAGGAATTGTCGTTATTCAGGTAATTGTATATTTACCTATCTAATTAAACAATGGCAATTTGGAGGTCAAAGTTTGTCCCCATTACTTTAATAGTAGTTATGGTAGAAAAGAAGAAGTCCTACCTTAGTTACTGCTGGCTACTCATCTTCTCTGCTGCTTGACTACTTGTCTGCTCGGCTCATCCACTGTGAATGTTGACGCCTTTGGTCTTCAATGGCTTGGCTGGTATCATGTTACTGCTCGCTTGGCGGTCTTAGTGCTGAGTCATATGTATTCGTAGTTCAATTTCAACTATAGTCTATTCGTACACGGTTTAACTAATTTCATTCTACTTCTAAAACCACTGGTCGTTTTATCATTACTTTCGATACCACTCAACTTCCCTGATGCTTCTGATATAACTTATTGTTTCCACCGTTACTTCTGAAATCACTAACGTTCCCCCACTTTTAACATGTCGCTGCCCAGTCCCGACATATTGGGAAAGTTGTCAGGATGGCCTATGTGCAGGAAAAGGAATGTTGGATAGGAGCGATGAAAATAGCCAGACCTGGAGTTTTGCTGAATTTTACTATAAACTATAGAATGATGTGATGATGTAGTCTGTCATAATTGATTAAGTTCAAAAGAGTCGCTAGCCCGCAGGTCAGTTATTCCATTAAACAGTCTTTATGCACTTTTTGCGTACCCCAGTCTTGCCTCAACCCCTCTCCCTCACCCCCCGCTAATACTGTCAACCCTTCTTATAGTTTAAAAGTGTGTATAGCTTTCAACATTTTTTACTCATTCAAATAACACTTCTGTGTAAATATAAACCAGTTAAGCTAACTGTTATAATAAATTTGTCATACTATTGTGAACTGACAGTACTATAATTTATAGATATGTCGCTACAAAACTTTATTTTATGGTAACATCATAATGAGAAAGAACATCGTTAAAGTATCTTAGTGTGTGTTTTTTAACCCTTATTAGTACATCTATAGAATAATCCCTGATAAATTATGTGTTTAAGAAACTATTTTATTAGAAGACTTCATAATATTTGTCCTATATTTCCCCTTCCTAGAATTAATTTTATAATATAATATTTGTGATTTCATCAAACAAAGTAAATGTCTGGATGCCCATTCTAATTCATTGATTTATAATCCTTAGGAATGTATCGATTGTAATTTTAATAATATTAATAGTTATATTTTTATTTTATAAGGTGTTGGTGAATTTTCATAATCATTTCCTTCTTGCAATATGGTATCAGTTCTATTTGTAGTTATTTTTAACAAATTTATATGTGTGTTAATTTTTTTTGCATTTATGTATGTTTCTTTCTGGAAATATTATAATAAAATATTTTACTATTCATCAACATTAATTTAAATTCAAAATCATCATAATGTTCATAAATATAATTTATAATAATGTATGAATTATATCATTAAATTACAATGTTTCAATGCAATTTTATTCAAATATTAAGATTTGTTATGACATAGAGCTATAAATCTTATTCTTTAAATATGTTATGTGCACATGTTTTATTAAGCTAATTATATATCCAAAATATGTTTACCTATGTTGGCAGGTTACGGGAGTGTGGCACCTCGCACTCAATGGGGGAAGGTGATCACCATCGTTTATGCTCTCATTGGAATACCTCTGATGCTTGTTTATTTGTCTACGGTTGGAGATGTATTGGCCCGTAGCTTTCGGCGAATGTATGGCCGCTTGTGCGGCCACAGTGGTACATCCAGTGGCTGTAATGGCCGTAGTAGCAAAAATGCATCTGGCAAAGCAAAACTCGCCTCTACAGGTATTTCGGCAACAACAGAGAGTTATCTGAGCACTGGATACACACCATCAATCATTAAGTCACACAACAGCATATCGTCTGATGGTTCTGCGGTTAAAGTGCATCATTATCCACAAAATATCACGGGAGATGTGGTAGGAGATGATGTGGCCAAAATCGATCGAGTTGGTAGTGGGCTTATGATTGATTGTGGTGGGGATGGTATTGTAGCTTCCTCTGCGTCCTCATCAACCGCTATGAATCCAAACAATAAACACCACCACCACCACTTCCGCCAAAATGAAGAAGCGTATTGTTCGGAAACAGTCCGTGTTCCCATTTCACTTTGTCTTCTAATAATTTTACTGTATATTTGTGCCGGAGCGTTCCTATTTAACAGACTTGAGAACTGGACATTTTTAGAAGGTTCATACTTTTGCTTTACCAGTCTGGGAACGATTGGTTTCGGTGACTTGATTCCTGGTCTTTACCACAGCTACCAAATGCAGTACCAATCATCCCCTTCTATATCTTCGACCGCTGAGCAAATATCAGTGTTTGCGTCTTCCACCTATATTTTGTTTGGCATGGCCCTAATCGCAATGTGCTTCAACCTCGTTCAAGATGAAGTGGTTATAATAGTGCGAAGGTTAGGGCAGTTTTTTGGAGTGTGTACCAGCCACGGGTCTGGTATTTCTAAAGGTAATGCTGATGACGAAGATATGGTGATTGATGGGGTGGATGGGGAAGGGATAGCGATGGCTGTTGTGTCGTCATCAGCAACGTCATCCTGACATAAGGTAGAGACTAAAAAAAAGCGTGGGGATCAGGATCCTGTGTTAGGTGGTGCCGGGGTAGTGGTAGCGTCTATCGGAAACAGTAAAACATTTCCTTCTATTCAGAAAACAGAGAAGACTGGGCTGAAACCATCATTGCTCCAGTATCCGAAACAGCACCACAGTCTGCCAAGAAGGAAATTGGACGATCCTCTGACTAGCGTTCTTACTGCCGGAAAAGGAGACGTTCACAGAAATATTCGAGTATCCGGGGATAATAATGAGCCCCTGGTTGAGTACTTCGTGCCCCGTAGCGTAAGCGAGTTTAATATTGCGGGTGTTGTGAGTGACACGGTAATCGTGCCACCCCCTTCTGTGCCCGAAGCCAGACCTTCCCCAGCAAATTCTGTGTTGCGGAATTATGGTGGAAGCAAGCAACATTTAGACCTAACAGGTCTGAGAGCAAGAGAAAAAATGGTCACATTTGAAGATGACCCCTTTTTACCAAATAAAGAGGCAACTATAACAAAAAAAAACATGGAAGGAGCTTTGGAAGATGTGTTCATGTGACGTAGTCCTGGAAATAACTAAAAAGTTATCGAAAGCAAATAAAATACCTTTAATGACTAATTATTATTTCTAAACTAAAAAAAAAAAGTTTGAAAACACACTACATGATACGTGGTCAGAGCATTGTATTTTACGAAAAGCGATTGGCATGTACATTGATATTGCTAATTATTAAATTTAGTAAGTTTAGTAAGTTAATTTCAAATTATTTAAAATATAAAATGCCTACAGCAAAAAATAGACTTTGCAACGTTTTATAAAATGTAAATGCATGCCTATAATTTATATATTTTTTGAATTATATGGGTCTATGCCATTTTGTAAGGTATTTAAAAAAAAGCTCTATATGATTCTTGAATCTAAAATTATTGGCAAAGTAGGACTGAGGTTGTGGATTTTTCAACTTACCATAAGGTTATGCATTGATGGAAGCTATGTATTTTTTCTCAATTATATCCTTTCCTTCTGTTGTAAAGAATAGAATAGTATTTCAGAAATCTACGAGGGGGCTTAATTCAACTATTCTAAACATATTGTGTACGTTAGTTTACTAGCATTTTCACGTAATTAATTTATAGGATTAATTTTTCTAGAAATCGGTTTTTATATAAACAATAATATACCTATTTGTGTTAGTAGTGAACTTTATTAGAATTCTGATTATAAATTAAGATTTTAAACAATTTTATGTTGTAATGAACCATCACTTAGTTTAAGTGACGCGATTATTTTTTAACGTACAGCACAATAATATAAATTTTATCTTTCAGATTTGAATTATTGTACTAATAATTATTCTAACAACGATACATATTCATTTAAAGTTGGAATAAATTTAAAAAAATACTTTTGAAAATTGTGTTTCAAGTACTTAGAAGTCTACAACTAACAGTATTTTAACAAAACATGATTGTTTAATTTAAAAATATATTACTATGACTAAACTAGAATTAATATTCCCACAAACAAACAAACAAAAAAAAGTTATTATCATATATTTTCTTTTACAAAATATATTATATTTTACCTACGTTAAGCACAGGGGATATAAATGGCATGCAACACTGATAAGCTAACTCGTTAGAAATGCATTTGAATTGGTGTGGTGGGATAATGATAGTAGACCACAGTAGAAAATACCAC
Source organism: Timema californicum (assembly GCA_902141385.1). NCBI lineage: Eukaryota > Metazoa > Arthropoda > Insecta > Phasmatodea > Timematidae > Timema > Timema californicum. The sequence continues at coordinate 57,715 of CABFOW010000871.1, read as the reverse complement.
TGGGAGGACCTAGATGCATATGGGAGGATGGCATTGTAATGAAATGGAACTGAAAGCGATAGGGTGTAATGAGGTGGAACTTGTTCACGATAGGGATAGGTGGCGTACTTTTGTAAGTGCAGAAGTGAACTTTTGAGCTCCTAATACCGTAGAGTAAGTAAGTAAACCACAGTAGAAATTTAATGGGGAAGCCACCCATCATAAATTCAACCCCCGACCTTCTTGTCAACGTATTCATTAAGTGCAAGGTTTTAAGACAACTTATGATATCTGTGGATAAAGTTTGTGATTGTAAATTATAGAGCGTAGGTATGAAGTTAATTGAATAATTTTTTTTAGTGAGAATTAAAAGAAAAGTTTTTTTAATAAAGCTAGAATAATTTATTTAGTTATAACAATTTTTTTATCCAAATCATTGCTTTTATAATAATAGTAATAATAATAATAGTAACAAAAGGAAGTTTAATAATATGAATGTATAAATGTAATACTACTGTGTTAAGGGCTGGGTTTCTACAGGATTATACGGTAAATTTATCCATTAAAAGTATCATTAGATTTATTTAGCGTCAAAAGTAGCCTAAAATTTGTTACCATAATTTTGTACACGTATAAACAAAAATGAAGTATTCAATGGTTATTTTAATTATTCACGTCGACAATCACTTATAAAATAACTTTCTTTTAATAAAGTCAATTTTCAATGCAAGAGCAATAATATGAAATCACAAATAAAAATTTTATTTTCTTAAAATGAAAGATGAAATATTTATAAAAATATGCAAAACTAACCAATATATTTCAAGGTTCTTTTACATTATTATTCTGGTGTGTTAAATGGCAAGTGAAGTAGTCTTAAAATACTGTTGTATGATTCAATGTATCTCTGATGAAGAAGATATAGCCTATATCTTGCACATCGAGGAAACGCATATAATTCAATCAATGTATATTACATGTTCACAGTAGAACAAGACTGTATAGTTATTGATATTTTTCCTTTTTTAACGGTGTGTGCCTAGTAATTTTGTCTCAATCTGTTAAGATATTTAAAGGGAAACTAACTGAATTGATTTTAATAAATCAGATAAAAAATATATAAAGTTTGTATATAGTAGTTTAGAAGATATAGGTAATAATTAGTATTTGTTTCTGTTTAAGTTTTGTTATTATATACCTAACCGTAATAAAATATCGGATTAAAAAATTAGGAGTAGAGAAGAAAATTAATTCTACATCATTTTGACATAAGTTGAATATATATAGAATTAAATTTACATATTTATTATTTAATAATATTTATAAGATATATTATTTATATATTATATATATATAATATATTATAATATGTATATAATATATTGTGTATATAAATAGTATGTATAAAATTAAGAAGACCTTTTATATATATAATTAAAACTATATATTTATTATTTAATTTAAAATAAATATATTTATAATATATATATATATAAGTCTAAATGACCATTTGTGTACTTATATATATAATGATTTATAAATATATGTATTTTTTTAAAGTATAAAACGTGTCCAATTTCTATGGCCATGTATTTATGTGTTTATACATCCATTTATACGTATATTAATTAATATATACACACCGTTCACGCTGAAGGGTAGCGGTATTACCTTCACTAACTACACTATGGGCCTATCTTATAAGCTACGCCATAGTGTACTTCGTATTGAGACTGCTATCATTGAGGGTGAACTAAGTGACCTGTATATAAATATATACTTATACATAAGCAGGCTTGGTTAAATATTCTAGTCTACTTCGAGGTCGACTTATTCCCCTATTTTGTCACTTTTGTAAAATACTCCCGGTTTTTATATAGCTCATTTGACAAATTTTAGGTAATAATCCTCTTTTCGTATCGATTTACTCCGCTTTCCTCATCACTATCTGGTCCTCTTTCCTTCCACCCTATTTTTTATTTAGTGCCAATCTGTAATGGATGTGAGATGAGCTGTTTTATAATGTTAACGCATTGTGCTGCGGGCTATCATTGGTTTACAACTGGATCTTTTAATGCATTGCTATGTCAGAAGTCTGACCAAATCCATTATATTTCCTTGAGACTAGCTAACAAAATGGTGTGGATTTAAATATAAAAGATATTATTATTTATTTATTATTATTATTATTATTATTATTATTATTAGCACCGCCTCTTACTACCCGTTCGGCTTATATGCACTTACGCTAATGTGTAAATGATAGGGGGATAGTGAGATGAAATGGAGGACCTACAGTTTGACGTGGGATCCGAACCATGGTGGAGGCCTGGCATTTCACACATATAAATGATAATAATTTGAGCCAGTTATATTGCTTAAACAGCGTGTCAGGATTGATTTAAAGATTTCTAAGAATAGTGATATGTTAACTTACATCAAGCATGTTTTGTTTATATCATTTCTTATGACATTAAGTCCTTACATTTCATGATATAAATCATATAATAGATAAATGTGGTGTGTGGTGACATATTTTGTTAAATGTATACTCAACTACTTCCCCTACCCATCCAACTTTCATCTTTGATCGATACTTTGGTTAAGTGGTAGATTTTAACTAGGAAAAATTTGAATAGTTGGTGGTAGCGGGCTAAAATATGTTTTTCCTATATTATATTAATTCCGTCATATTAACAAGTTTAGAACACCCATTCATGAAATAATAGATTCGAATAGAAATTCTTATATATCGCTCATTCAAACGAATATAAAATATTCTGCTGACCTCTTACAATACACTATAGGGCAACTCGTAGGCTCATTTTTCTTAGAACATTTTAAAGGCTTAAAATAATGCGATCTTCATTATTATTTTGAAACATTAATGCAAATATGATTCATTACTGATGAGATAATTTTAGTAATACAAACAAGTAACTTATAATTTCATCCTTGCTATTTAAATCCTTACTTTTGTGTTAAAAAATATTAATTGAGTTAAGGTTTTGTTTTATTATTTTTGTGCTGGTATTATACCTTGACATTTTAAGCACAATAAATCTAGCTAAGTCCCCTAATCCCTTAAGCAGTATTGGTGCATATAGGAACAACTACATCAAAAAGAGATTATTTTTGATTTCATTAGAAGGCGTTGACCAGATAACTCTTACCACGGAAACATTTCTTAAGAGCCCTGCTAAGAGGTGGTTTGATTAGAAGCCGTTGTCAAGCTAACTATTACCACGGAAAAGTTTTTTAAGTCCGCCACTACTGCTAATGGAATATTTGATTAGAAGCCATTTTCATGAGAAATCTTATTACGGAGACGTTTTTTAAGTGTATTATCACTTTCAAGAGGAGTTAGCTCAATTTAGGCTAGTAAAAATGCCCAGAATTGATTCCAAACAAGATAAGACCAAATAAACCTTTTAATAAAAGATTAAAATACATACTAAAAATAACCACCAAGATAGTAGGGAATTAGTCAATTAAAACACTATTTGGCTTAATCGGAATTAGTTTGAGGAATAAGCACAGCAACAAATTCAAACAAGACAACATAATATATTTTATTATTAATTTATTTTTAATTAATATGATTCTTGTAATAATACATTTTAGAGTATAAAAACTTTTTCTATAAATGTTAGCCTATTATTTGTCATTATTAGCAGGTATTGATTTTCTCCATTAAAAGTGACAGTTGTAGATCATATGATTTTATGTATAGATTTATGAGTATTATTTTAGGAAATTTGATAAATGTCAGAAATGTGTCTTCCTATCCGAGTTTGTCTGTAATTTGTGGTTGCATCTGGTGTATTAGATGATAGTTTTTTGTTTAAATGATAATACCAAACAATAGGTTTGAGTATGCACGAATGTTCTAAATATTACTAAATCATGGAATTAATTCTCAGCTAATTAATATGAATTTTACTATCAATTATTTAATTTCAATCACATACAAATCATTTTAAAAAATAATACATTCCTCCCTTTTATAAACAACATAAAATAATTATTTTTAAGCTGTAAAATTGAATATTTGAATGTAAACTATACCTAATTTACATTATTTCCAGTACTCCCAAGGCCATATTATGGGAGAGATCATTACACAGGGATCCACACTTGAATGATCCCCTAGAGATCAACGCACAATTTCTTACTACAATTATTTTATTTTAAATGTTAGAAACGGTTTTTTTTATAAAATATTTCCTAGATAGTGCAACTAAGAGATAAATATATTTTCTCTTTAATTCCAAAGATCATAACTGAAGCCTCACGCCCAGTCCTCAGGGAATCGAACCATAACCAGCATATATTTATTTTCTTAGGGGTTAAAAAGTGTCAATGAACACCTAGTAGCAATCACAAAATTGTTCAGATTATAGCTGAGTGAATACTGGCACATTTGAGTTTGAGTGACACCTAATTTGTTTGAGAGGGAAATAATATGAGAAATGAGAGCTATTCCTGTTGTACACTCAGTCTAAGCTAAATAACAATAAATTAATTTAAAGTTGTTATCCATAAAAGTTATATATATATATATATATAGTTTTTAACTGGTCAGCTTACACTTAAAGGAAAAGAGGGGAGGAGGTTTACAAATTTAAAAAAAATAAGTGTTGTGAAGTCCCACATTCCCTTAATTATTTTATCCGGCCTTGAGAACTCCTAAATAAATGTTACTAAGCTTTTGCTTTGAATTAATGTTTGGTGGTAGCCACTCCTGTTTAAAACTTTGTTTGGTTGTATATACTTACTCCCTAATTATATAATATTATATTTTATTTATCATAATTTGAGATTAGATACAAATAATCATTGGTTTTAAATGTATGATGTTGTATTAGAATATGAAAGTGGTATTGCTGATGTCGATGCAAGACCAATAAATATGATGAATACACATGGAAATGGAGCCCATACTATATCCTTTATGGTGATAGTGTAATCATATTATACTGTTTATCCATCTTTATCATCCTGGATATCCTACATCTTACTGCCGTTCAAACCTATATCATTCTGGTAACTCTACGACATACTGCCTGAACCGTTAAGTTAATTTTGGAAGAATGAAATTGTTCGGAAGGGAATTAAGGCATTAAAATACGAGTAGCGTCTTGATCCTGAAACATCAATTTAGTTTCCTGTGATCGCCCCCTCCTCTCCTCTCTGTACCCTATTATGTTATCTCATTGATTCCTCTATGTCCAGTAGCTAAAACTATAATTTTGTATTGCAGTGTATTGTTTCTACTTTTGTGTATTTATTTAGTAGGTATTTGAGCCAGTTAGGCACTCTTCATACTAATCTTTCTCCCAGGATGAATATTTATATCAAGGCTTCTCATGGAAGTCTCTAATAAGGTGTCTAAAAGTGGTGTTTCAACTCTAAAACAAGTTGTAGTGATTCGAAATTCTCCCGCTCTAAATTATATGTTTCACTTTTATTTTGTGATGTTTAACATAATGTTAATGATGTAGTATTTGAAAATATTGTAATCACCGTAAAGATAGATTGGTTTTCTCAATACGTGTGGTTTAAATTAATTACTATTAAATTTTGATGGACTTATACTTGAAAACAACATTTGTTTTAAAACACTTTTGATAAACTCTGGAGTAAGCTTAAACTGTACTACTAAATAAAATGTAATATAAATATTAATTTTGAATCATATATTTTGGTAATAACAACAATTAGCTTCAACAATATGTTTCCTTATTAGAAATTGCGGAAGAAACGGGCTATAAAGTGACTTATTACTAAACATAAAAATGGTTTTGTGGATTATAAGTTGAAAGCAATTTTTTTTATCCCTACAATTGAAAAATTTCGAGACTAGCCTAAAGAATAGTATACAAGTGACCTATAATGGTCATGGAGTGTTGTTAAACGGTGTATTCAGCAGATATCACCCTAAAGAATAAAAATTTCATTTCTACAATTATGTTTATAGTTTTAACCAAATGTATTCTATCTAAATACAAAACATACTTTAAACTTAAAACTTATGAATCTAATACGTTGAATATATTCTTCCAAAAGTATAATATGTTTAAATCTTGAAGGAAAACGTTACTAACCTCTATTTTTTTAAACTAAATTATTCTGTTTTTCTTCATAAGAAGTCAAACTGACTGAGAATTATTTGTTCTTACTTTTTCTCAAGAAAGCTATCATAGGCAAATTTTTTAGTTTATGGGACATTTTTATGTGATATGCACCTATAAATATTAGGTATATACCTAAATGTTGACTGTCAGAAGTCATCTGTGAGCTGTCAGTCAGCACCAAAGAAGCCAAGGGGCCATTGTACCAGTGGGTCCTTAGTACAAGTAAAGAGAGTGGCTCATGGAATAATTGGTAGTTGAGAGGGGGAGTGGTATTCGATTTGAGCTGGTAGGTTGGAAAGGACTGTTTGAAACCTCTCTTTGTACCGAGCAATAAGAGCATAACAGCACCACTCTGGTCACGCATTAATGGGCATTTAAGTTGTGTAACAGATTGGTGGACGATTAACAGTAGAGTAGCCCTAATCCCCCACTCCGGTAATCTAGTGTAGTAGGTACGGAGTGTGGGGTTGGTTACCAATATTAATATTAATATATCTGTAAGATGTTATTGTGTTAAGGTAAATGATTTCTAGACTGAAAGACACCAGCCAACTTCCACCCCCTTCCGAAGATGTCTAAGGAGGGTGGCTGTTCTGTCCAGGAAGACTGATCTCTGTCAAGATACAGCCTGTGCTGGTACTCAGCTTGGTGACACTCTTTGGTAATGGAATGCCTCCATAGTAATAAAGAACAATATAATTAGTCACTCTTACACCTTCACACAATGCCTGGCAATGGCGGCATTGGTAGGTAATGAAATTCCCCCTTTATACATAGTGTGTTTTTGTGCGCTTAGTATGGATTCAATTTTTACCATCCATACATGCATATAAATATGTCACTAATTATTTAGTCAAATGTTATATTTATTTGGTTAAAATATAATTACGAGTATAATTGTATATTATCAAAATATAGGCGATGGAGAGAATATACTAGATATCGGGTGGCATTTATTATGCGTTATAGTCGACCTGAGAATCAAAACGACTAAGTTTGGATTATTGAGTTGCTTTTTTTAGATTATTTTTTTTTACAAAAACGAGTGTAATTTTCACTCATAACCTGCTACTTTCAGACAGCTAAGTGAGCACTAGCTAGAAAAACCTATGAGATAAATTAACTTATTTTAACTCAACAATTAGGATAAATTGTTAACCGACTTTTTTTTTAAGTCAAGGCGAGTCAATAATGTTAATTCACTATTATCTATAAGCACGCACACATTTAAAAAAAAAAATGATTGAAAGGTATAATATCTTTCACGGATTCCTGATTGAAATAGGTTAAGTATTTGATGAGCTCAGATATAGAGTTAAATGTTCCTGGAGCGGATTAAAAAACAAATTAGATGTTATTGGAATAATAACTATAGGTATAAGGTAGTATACAAACAGTGGGCTATTAAATTTCGATATGGCTACACAAAACATATTTTGTATAGCTTAGCTTAGGATTGAATGCATTTACAAGGAACAATGATTATAAAATTAAAGTGAGGCAAAATCAATTAAAACATAGATTTATTAAATAAATAATTAAAATCATTAACTTGGTCGTTTAATATAAATTTGCATATGCCTGGGCGCATGTATTACTTCAAATAAAAACGCGTTTTTAATTTAAGTAGGCCAACATTTTTTTCTTATTTTCTATGATGTTAGATCTTGTAGGATATTTTGTTTTTAGAAACTTATTCAAATGTGAGATCCTTAGGCCACTTTGACACACTATGTTAAGACCAAGCGTTATCGGTCAAGAAAAATTGTGCCGAGCTAATGTGATATTAGCTCACACAAGGTCACTGTGATGTAACCTTTGTTGCCACACATCGATTTCTATTTTATTTTTATTATTGATTGGATGCCCTTCTTCTATTGATGGGTTGCTCGTGAGCGAGTAATTCAAATTGAACGACTCTTGAACGAGAGCGGTTAACGAATGACTCTCGCTTCGCGAGCGAGTCATTCACGCTATCATTACTCAAGACTTTTTCGCTCTCGTACATCCTCTCTGACAAGAGTCAGGAGTGTTTGTCATTCACGACTCTTCTGTCGTTCTTCGTTAGCTACTAAGAAAAAATCAACTATAAATGTTTATCATCGTTACTAGATAGCAGCACTGTCTACACTATTAAACTAACAATTTTTCTTAATATCACTTAGAAATAATTCTGTGAATTAGACACTAAAGGTTATATGCTAAGTTTAATCATTATAAGTAATATGAGTAAGTAATAGAATTAAAGAATCAAACACAATAGGATTTGGATAAATTACACATAAAATTTAATTCGTTCATAAGTTGAAAGGAAAGAGACAGAGTTTCACGCTCGGAACGGGAATTGTGAGAACTAGTTAGCGCTCGCTCAACAAGTTTAGGTTAGGGAAGGGGTGAAGGGATTGGGAACGAGCCAGCAATGCGGTCAACGATATGACTCATATGAACGACTATTTTGAGTGAGCGAGCTTATGTGAGCTAGCTCACGTCAACGAGTTGGTTCGACCCATCAGCCATCACTACCTTCTTCTCGCCTAATGGTTTGTATTTTCATTTATCTTTATCGAGCCTCTTGTGTGCGCCTGCGCGTCTATTTCCCTTACCTTGTATGCGCTGTGAATTTTCCCAGTCTCTTGGTCTCTCTCCCCTCCCTCCTTTTGTATGGCTGCGCATGTGCGCTACGCTTGTACTCGGACGCTCTTCACAGCTCATCTCCTCTTTTTCTATTGACCAGTATTCTCGCTTTGGAAGCTCCAAGGAACGTTTCTGTTAAGTAACTAATACTGAACTACTTCTATCAGCTAAGGGGAGACGAGAGTTGGTGTGAGATCAAGTATATAACTAAGCCCCTGTATGCTTGCGGTTTTTTGCAATAGGCTTATTCATACGCTATGGCATTCCTGGGATGGAAATCCCGGGCTATTTCCAGCTAGCCACTGCCACTAATGCAATAATTGCTTATTTTCTACTCCTGCCAAAGTTGGGCGGATACATCACTATTCACCGCTTGCTCGCTTCTCTTTCGCCGCTGGTACATGGCTGGGACTCCTCTTCAGGCTCACCTCTTCTCGCCGTTCGTGGGCCTAGTGAACTCTTGTGGCTGATCCAAGGCTGGTACATAGCTACCAGCTCACCTTTATTAGCCGCTGGTACATGGCTGACCCAGGGCTGGTACTTCTCTTTAGGCTCGCCTCTTCTCGCCGTTCGTGGGCCTATTAGACTGGGTTGCAAAGAGATCCAGCCAGCACGCAGTTCTGAAGGGTTCGCTGTTTTCTCAACGCCCTGCACTCAACGGAGTCTCTATGGGTATCAATTACCCGAGTCAACGTAAGTTATCGCTTTGGGCTAGGCGTTTAGGAGATCCTCCTTGGATAATTCAGTGTAGATGTTTATTTGGGAGTCGTAAATTATTATTGTCTCTTGTGTGCACATTCTTTTGTAATCTTTTATTTAATGTGAGTGCATAGACTCATTTAGTTACCTGAGTGTCACTTTGCGCTAGTTTGCGAGATGATGACTCGCTGCCCCTTCTCCACTTTATTTGTTTAACTGGCTCGTTCAGGGTCATTAGTCTTGAAGTATCGTGTGGTTGTATTAACCACCTTATCGGGGAAACCTCNAGATGATGACTCGCTGCCCCTTCTCCACTTTATTTGTTTAACTGGCTCGTTCAGGGTCATTAGTCTTGAAGTATCGTGTGGTTGTATTAACCACCTTATTGGGGAAACCTCATCAGGATAATTATCATATACTTATTCATACTGCTAGTCTCAGGTACCTGTGTCTATTTTTAGGTACTAATTGTGTGGTACTAAAATGTGTAGGTTGTCAGTATGGCACGAAGTAGACTTTTATATTCAGTATGTTCAGGGGCTAGAGCAACGTGGCCCCGCTAAGTGCTAACTAGGTATAGTTGCAGCATTATTGGCTATTCGGGGTGATATGAAATGCCCCTTGAGGGCGATTGATTCTCTCCCCTTTTGGGAAGCGCCTGTTGCTGGTAAACACCTCGTTATATATGGTTGGGTGTGGTGCTGTGCCCTATTGACCTTGAGTTTTGGGCCTAGTATACCCAGTAGTAGGCTGAGTCGCAATGTTGGCACAAGCCCCGTTTAGCAAAGGGCAAATCTAGCGTGTTCTTTCCTTTTGGAAGGGACTCAATGGGCTGCCTTTTTTGTGGGTTTAACTTCCGAGTGAGTACACTCTATTTGTAGCAAATTCTAATCGTGTATCTTATGTTTTAGCCCCTTCTGGCTTGTCTGGTTCCCCATAAGGGATATTTATTTCGTGAGGTGCAGCCATGGGCTTGACAACCCAGGTTGGAAGGGCGGGCATCCACACCCGACCTTCTCTGAGTACTATGGCGAGGTGTTGACTGGCGCTCGGCTGGTTTAATCAGAGTATTTTGTATGCGACTAGGCTTTAGTGCCATCGAAATATTGATGAACCAAAATCTTATAATTACATGTTTTTTTGCATTTGACACGCTTGTTGTCTCTGTTAATAAACTACCATTTTCTCTGTTTATTTCTTGTGTGTAAACTTGCACCTCTCCCTTACATTCGTGTAAAATAGGGTGCAAAATTATGAATTTGATAAATAGTTTTTTTTGTTTTGTTTAGTCTTCCTCCTTTTATTTGTTTCATTTTTATATCAGGTTTATTCAAAGACTGGAGTATTCTAGACCCTTATAGTTTCCACTTTAGTTATATACAGTTATGATTCAACTTATCAAAGGGCACTATACATACCATGAAGGATGACTCTGGGTTGTATCAATATCTTCAATTTTAAAATAAGGTTTTAAGAAGAGGATAGATCTCACATTTCAATGCATAATAAATACCGATTTATTTTTTATTTTGTATGCTACAAAACATTTTCAGTCTTTTTCTCCTACGTAAATAAATATTTTCCCGTATGACTACAATAGTGCCTTGTACTGTATAGGTAACCAATAAGAGACTCCATTTTCACACCTGTTAGCCTTAGAGTTCAAAATTTGCGTTGTTTGGGTTTCAGTCACGTCACTATTGTAAGCAATTAAAGTACTAATGATTTGGCATGAATTGTGAGATTGTTAATTTTTAAATAGGCTATATATAACTTTTTCACAGAGATACTTTCTGCCTCTGGTAGCCCTTTCAAAATGCTTTGATTCAATTTTGAATCGTGGAAGCTCACTTGCCAGTGTAGAATATGGTTTATAATGATGTGATATTAAAATAATCACTTATGTTTTTCTTTATGAAAGACCAAAGAATTAATTAGTTATTTTATTAGCCTTAAGCTATAAAAATTTGGATATTCATTGAGATAGTTGGTTTTGATTCACCAACTGGAATCTAAATACATATATTTGATTTAATTGTTTAATGTTTGGCCATACGTTTGTCAATAGTCTTTATTTTTATAGAATGTTTCCTTGCGCTGAGAAATTAGAAACTCTTTATTTTACTCAAACTTGGTAATGCCAAATACCTCAGTGTATCTTACGTCATAGAAGTCCTCTAAAAGAGATTTAATATATTCCTATTTTAGCTAGAAGAAACTTATGGCATGGTTTATATTTTTTCTTAGTGTCTACTACTTTTTAAGACTCCATTTTAACAATAATGCAATTTAATTTTTTTACAAGCGGATGTTTTATATTAATTCCTTAAGATGTTATCTTAACACACAGACAGGTGAGTAATACAGCTGGAACCATGTGTCGCACGTAGTATGGTGTGTATGTCTACACTAATATTATAAAGAGGAAAGATTTGTTTTTTGTTTGTAATGGATAAACTCAAAAACTACTGGACTGATTTTTAAAATTCTTTCACCAATATAAAGCTACACTATCAGCGAGTAACATAGGCTATATTTTAGTTTGATTTTTTTTAATGTAATTTATTCCTCATAAAAATGTCGATAGTCACTCATATTTTATGGTAGAGTCTATTATGATTCTTCAATATATGTGTTGAAAATAATAATGTGGGGGGAGGGAGGGGGAAGGGTCTATTAATCTATATTAGAAAAGAGTGACATTCATTAGTAAATAATGTAATAAAGAAGAATGAGAAAATTAAATAGAGTCTCAGTTGTTTGTGAATTTTATTTCTTATAAGTATTAAAGTTTGAAAGTTTTTCCAACCTTTTAAGTGGTTCCTCTACCATTACACCAAATTTTAGCGTTCTAGCTCATTGAGAATAACTAAAAATCCTTATGACAATACATTCATATATGTACCCTATTTACAGGAGGAGATGTCTTGAAAGCTTGGAAAAGTTACCATGTACTTATTAGCCAAACCAAATTATTCTCAAAACCATATGTTGAGTTGTTACTTTTGACAGCCAAACTTCCACAACAAACATTTTTATTTAATTTTTTTTTAACCGTTCTTTCACTATTGAAACAAAACTTTATGAAAATAACTATTTTGTATGCTTTTTATTAGTGAATTCTATGGATCACTTAAAAATCGTATGTAAACGAGTGATTCTAAAAGCTTCACTTATTTGAACCAAATAAAAATTTGACAATCAAGATTATGTCTAAACCTCTTTTACAACCCTACCTGTGACTAAATATTCTAAATATAGTCATAGAATCCTTTATTTATTGTGTTGTGATATCGAGCAGAGAAAGAAGATGGGAAGTTTAGTGGTCATTGGATTCTTATATTGAAGCAATATAGTTTTTTATTCTCTACACATGCTAATTCCATTAAGAGTTGTAGGTCCAATGCATGACCTGGAGATCCTCATGTGACAAACTTATTAATGAACAATTAAGTTGTGTGTGGAACTTTATTAGAGGATGTAAGCTATTTTAGCAAACGTTTATCCTAGAAGTTAATAAATATTTCAAAGAAAACAGTATTCTTTGTATAGTGTAGACCATGATAGCAGTACTTTATATCACGTAGTAATCAGATTTCCTGATGTCATAACAGCTAATTTGGGAAAATGTGACATCCTGCCTTATGATAGTGTTGTTCAGGACAATATACGCGTGCGGTCACAAACTTACTTCTGTTTGCTGCTCAAAATGGAGTTCTTAAGGAATTTGATACTTGAGTTGGAAATTACGGGAGTGGTTCTCTCTCTAAATCTGTATACGCAAGTCCTGCATTTATAGTTTCTAGGAAATGTCAAAGAAATAGTTTAATTGTAGACTATAGTTACCTCAATAAAAAAATGCATTTGGCTCGTACCCTATACCCAGCATAGAGTCTGCCATCAAGTATCTGTGAGGGTCAGAGTAATTTAGTGTGATTGACCTGATCACTAGATTTATCCAGTGTGCACTGACAAAACGGTAAAAACTTATAAAGCTTTTTATAGACTATTAGCAACTTTATGAGTCTAGTCGGGTGCCCCTAGTCATATGTTTTTGTAAGAATGTTTTTATTTGGGTTCTGGGCCCAATTATTTTGGACTTTAAGTATAAGTTTGTTTTTATTTATTTTGATAGTATTTGCATATTTTGGTTGAAACAGATGTTAAAGTTAGAGTGTAGAGGACAAGAGAAAAAGCAAATATTGATACAGTTTTTATAGCAAAATTTATTTTGGGTAAAAATAAATAAAATATTGCTCCAGTAGAAATATCGAGTTTAATTTTACGCGCATTGTGATATCAAAATTTGTTGAATATTTGTCATGAGCATAGCAGCATTAGATGATAAACTTTCTAAATTTTGCGAAAAGGTGGTCTTTCAATTTAAGGACGCCCTTGACAGATATTTAAGAACGGTTAAGTTCACCATCCGAAGAAAATTAAGCTCTATGTTTCTACAAGAGAGCTATTTGATTTATTTTAATAAATATCAGTTAATATATAAAATGTATAAAAAAACCTACCTTACACTCCCTCCTTGATGGAAAGAATAAGAGGATTTTTTCCCAAAATAAAAATACCGATGTTGCTCAAGTGCTTTGACGATTCCGTGTTTGGTGGCCTTTCAGAAATCCTTAAGAAGTGGCTTAAAATGTATGAGGAATAATTCTGGCTCAATTAGGTCAATGATCTCAGAAATTGGTTTAGTAAATTTTAACCATGTCATAATACCAAACCCTCCCAGAAATCTAAGATAAGGCTACACTCGGCCAATATAGCTCAGCGTCCTTGGGAAGTATTTGTAAACTTCGTTGGGCCCAATTCCACCTCCTGGGCAAATACTTCAATACTATTCTTATATTAGTGGACTGATTATCTAAATATATTATTTGAATAAAGCTAAGAAACAGATTCTGCCTTAAAATATGAGTGAAGAATGACCCTTGGCAAGGGACGATTCCTGGATAGCTCAGTGACACACCTAAGGTAGTTAGTGTATAAAATGAAAAAAACCTACTTTACACTCCCTCCATAATGGAAAAAATAAAATAATTTTTTCCCAAAATAAAAATACCTATGTTGCTCAAATACTTTGACGATTCCGTGTTTGGTGTGTTACCAAGAGTCAGGTAGCCCTCTCTTTGGTGTATAGTTGTTAATATGGTTGTAAATCTGTCTAAATATCATGTTGTTAGCTATGCTATGTGTTGTCGTTTTCAATTACTCTAAGAATGTTTTGTGTCAAGTCTAGAATTTTTGTGTGTAACTTAAAGTGAAATAGTGCTTTCACGAATATTGTTTGCCATACAATTATCAAGCGATGCCAAAGACTGATTGTACTCAAGATCAATTACACCTAAAGGCGTTAACTATGAAACATGTTGAATCCACCTGGTTGCAAGTAAAAACTTTGGATATATCCATCTGTTGGTAAGGTGCACTCGTGCATGAGCTCTAGTGGTCATGAAAGTATTAAATATTGTCCAATTTCATACTGACTTATTTTAATGGTGATTTAGTTCACAAACCATATGTGGAATTTAGGAGGGTTTGAGATTTTTTACCATTGACGCCTCCTTATCCAAATTGTCTCCCAAAATCCCCTTCCTAATCTTATTGCAAAGAATGGAGAAAGAATCCGACAATGGATAGAAAGTTGAGACAAGCTACGCCACGGAAGGAATCTTGACTTCCGAGAGACAGTTATCAACGCATAAAATAGACTTTGAGTCTGTTTGATCACCCCTACCATTTCCAGAACCATTCACCCTTCGCCTTGGTGCTTTCGAGTTTTGGAAACTGATGAATACTGGGAAATTCTGGAGTGTGACATCTCAGCTCGCACGTTGAGGATGGCGCCTCCTCATCGTTCATATTCAAGTGTGAACTCCCTTATATTTCTGGGGGTAAGAGGAAGATTTTGTAGTATATATGGGTATGATACATTCATATTATGCATAGCTACTAACCGTACTAATCTCTGGTCTGTTCTTCTCGGTATATATTTGTGTAGGCGTACGGTGATTATGGACAGGTTCTATAAATTACTAAATATTATTCGTGTTAATGATAGAAATGCTAGATCTGAAAGTTGTATAACAGATAAATATTCATTGTTACATGAAATCATTCAATAATTTAATAAACTGCTCACAAAATATTATATAGCAGGTTTTCACAAAACCATTGATTAGAATAAATGTTTTTTCCCCCGCGGATGTACTTTGTTGGTATTTACAAAATTAATGTCATGAAAATAGTTCTGTTGCTTGCCTTAATCTTGTTTTTATCTTCATCATTTCTGACAATATTTTTCTAAGCATTACCTTTACTTTTGTCGTTCCCGTTAAAGCCCTAATTATCCTCCCTATTTTCGGCGGTATCTTCACCTCTTGAAGCACTTTGTACATGCTCTCTCTCAGGATGATCTCATACGCTTTGGAGAAATCTAAAAAAGTCGTCTCAATGTTTTTGTCGAACTACCAGAATCTTTATGATAGCTGTATCATCGTAAAGACGTGGTCTAACAAATTTCTATAGACCCTTAAGGCATTCTTTTTATTCTTCGACTTCTCCTTTTGGGAGAACACTCAGCTTGTCCATAATTACCAACGAGATTATTTTGTATATCACGTTCAGCATGAGATACCTTGATAATAATGGTTGCATTTCATTTCTCTCTTATTTTTGGGAATGGGGATTTTTATCATTGCCGTTCTTCAGTTATATTTTCCTCTTTCCAGACAACGCTGATTTGCTCAGATATCTTTCTATACAGTCTTTTTTTCCCTTCCTTAATCATCTCCGTCATTATCTGATCTTCCTTAAGAACTTTCCACTTCTTTGACCGTCTTAGTAGCTTTCTTACTTCTGCACGAGATATTTCCACCTCAATTTATTTTCCTTTATTTAAATCGTCATCACTCCACTTAAATTTATCTTTGGGGTCACAACAATTGAGAATCGATATGAAATATTCATTCCAGAGTTCGAAGATCTCTTATCTGTCACCCGGTTGCCATTCTTGTCGTTTGTAAACTTCCTGTTTCCTGCCTTTCTACCCTTTAGTTCCCTTATCTTTAAGAATAAGTGCCTGTTATTTATATTCAACTTGTTCCACTATTTTCCTCAAATAGTACCTTTTTCCGTTCTTAGCAGGCTTGTTGAAGCTCTGTTTTCTATTCGACATGTTTCTTTGTTTCTGCATTCTCCGTATCCTGTAGCCACGTCTTCCTTGCCATCTTTCTCCTCCTCACATCTTCACATCTTCCATTAAACAATTTTCGTTTCTTTCCTCTTTTCTCCTTTTAAATGGTTTTTTGCCTTACCCATAGTATTTTTTCTTATTTTTCCCCATTTTTCATAACCTCTTTCCTCTTTATCTTTCTCGCTGTCTTAATTCAAGATATAAAAGCCATTTTCAATCTCCCAGGCATATATTCCCAAATTTTCTTGGATTTTTAGCTTATTCGTGTCATACGGTACCGTTTCTTTCTTCCTGTCGGGTAATTCACATCCCGAATTTTACTATGGCTACTTCGAGAATGATGGTACCTCACTTTGATGAAGAATAACATTTTGTCCATTACTTTGAATTCATCACTTTCCCAATTTAAATAAATATGTTCAAAAAATAATAGTTGGGTCACTTTTGACCCCAATGGTATTCATTGAAACGAAAGAAAAATCCTTTAACAAAAGGTTTAATCAATGATGTAAGAAAGTGTATGGTATGTAACTACTAACAGATTCAGTAAAAAGTTAAATTAGTCTAATAATATTATAATTTTTTATTTACAATACATTTTTACATGGATATTACAATAATATCCGTCTACATATTATAAACTGATATAAGCTTAATATCTTACATGGAATAGTTCTAATTTATTTTATTAATTTCTAAGGTCAAAATATTCCTCAAATACAGAGGAAAAAATAAAATTAAAAAAATTCCTGGAGTAAAGTTTACAATAAAAAAATCATAAATATAGCAAAACCTGTGCACTCAAGTAGAAAATAAAACGATATTAAATATTGTTTCCTTTGAATTTAACTATAAGAATTACAAATTATATCCTTGTTAAAATGAAATATATTATTTTTAATGTTGTCCACTAAGTATACTCAGGAAAAACAAATTGCAAATTAATTGCTTTCATTTATAAAAATATGTTATGGAATGTGATTATAATGATACGGAGATTCTAAAATATATCATTTTCAAGCCAGATAACAATCTTCCTTTTAAATAAATGCATTTTTTCTATACACATTATTTTAGAAATGAATTCCAAATTATTATTTCAGGGAATACAGCTCTTCAAACTTAACAAATATAAAGAGTTTTATTTAAGCCTGAAATATAGTTTTGTTAGACATCTGCCTAGTTAGGACATTTTAGCATATAATTTGTTGAAATATTTAAAACAAATAATATTTATAAATGTTTATTTTTAAATATGTGTTTCAATAGAATAAAGCAACATATTAACTGTAGGCTCATCCGTTGAAAAAAAAATTAAATTACAATACACTAAATCTATTAATTTAATACACTTAAAAAGAATTGAGGGTTCAATTTCGTTATTATCATAAAACCTTGAAGAATCATTATTCTAATTCATTATGTTTATTCATATACGTGCTTTACCAACTCAGCACCATGACCATCTAAATTAATAAATGGAATTATCAAATTAATATCTTGTCTTATATTTGAAGGAACATTATCGTTCTTAAGAAGTTCTTTTAAAAAAGATTTTAGAAATGTACCTTTAGTATTTTCATTCATAAATTCATTATTTGTCGTGTGTTTAGATATTTCAAAAATATTTGTCAAAAAATCGAACAATTGCTGCATAGCTTCATTAGTTGCCTTATCAGCCTTTACTTTTTCAAAATCGAATGCTTCAAAAACAGACGCCATGTCAATATTTTCTGTTTGGACATCGTTTGGTAAAGTGTCTGAAGAAAAAGATCCATATTCAGTTGTTTTTAATTTTTCAACTATATTGACAAGGATGTTGTTAAGTTTCTTATTTTCTTGCACTTCTTTTTGTTTGAGGGCTTCTAAAAGCAATGCTTTTAAATCTAATATGGTTAAGTTATTGCCATGTTTAAGGTCATATTCTAGAATATATGGGAGTTGTGTGTCCATTAGTAATCGTTTTAGATTGTCAAGATTGGAGGAACTGTTTCCATCAAATAGACGATTAATATCAAAATAATGTTTTGGTTCACTTGATTTTTCAATTCTAGTGATTGAAACTTCATCTTCATTTCTGCGAGGAGGATTTACTGTACCTTTATATTGTTCAAAGCTATGATAACCTCTACTTGGTCCCCTTACAGGTCTTATTCTAGCATCATTTGGTTTTCTTCCATGATCACCATTGAATACTTTACTTACATCTTTAACTGGAATTGTATATTTAGTTCCTTCAGGTATTCCTTCTTTTCCTCTTACAGATAATAAATCTCGATCAGCGTAGAACAACTTATTCTTATCTGAACCCATCATCACACCTGAACCATAAGCTACACCCATCGATGAGTCACTGTTACCATCAGCGACCATACCTTGTCTACCACTCGGTACCATACTTCTACCTGGACCTCCCATCATTATTTGGCCACCATTATTAATTAGATTACCTCCTTTTTGAATAAAGTTATTGTAAGTATATGAGTTTGGAAAATCAACACCTGTGTAAGACCCTCCTTGTAAATTTAGCTCATTTAAAGGAAAAGTTGTTTTTAAAGGCATTCCTGGAACAGGGCCTCGCGGGATGTATATATTTTTTAACGGTAGGCTAGGTGGTGGAGACGCATTCAGAGTTGGAGATGTCTCTACTGGTTTTGGGCTTAACGGGTCCATGCCATCACCTCTACCACCCTCAAGCCCAACACCAAATCCAGGATCTCTTCCTCCACTTAAACTTATAGTTGGTAAAAATTTTAAAATACCTTGTCTTGAGCCAATACCGACACTTAAAGGCCCAACGTCGATGTTTGCTTCCAAGGAAGGTATTGAGAAAAATAATGGACTTCGCTTCCATCTAGCTATTAGGAACTTCTCCCATTCGTGATGCTAGAAAATAAGAAAAGAGTAATCAAGTATGTCTAAGATTATCTGATTCACAGCATTAAATATTCTTACCAATTCATTTTTTCTTTTAATATTCACTCAGGAAAACAATGATCAACAAATAAATTCTTCGTTTAATTTAATGTTTAATTTAAATACACTTTATAACACAGTCTTTATAAATTGATTTTCAACACTGAGCACGATACGGTAATGTTAAGCTTAGTTGTAAATTATTTAGCACATTAATCCAAAAGTCTTTGGTTCATTTCTTGTGTCTAAGAATAGTTTTTCTTGTATTTCATTAAAAACCTATTTTTCCAGTGAAATATTATGTAATTTATAAAAAAGAACTACAAATAAATTAGTATTCCAGATTCTAAAGAAATGTAAACCCGTTTCATTATTGTTTCACACTTATTGAATATTGTTTGTATTCAACCCAATATACGCTTATTTGAATTAAAGAACTTAACAAAACTTTATTTGAATTTAATACATATAATATATTCAACGTATGAATAATAAAATGTACATGTCATCATAAATTTAGTGTTCTAATACAAGACGTGTTAGATGCCAATTTATGCATATTAGGTCTTAGGTATGATTACGTATCTATCTTCGCTTTGTATTCATTATAATTACTGAATTATATTTAATCTACTCTGAGGAATTCTACCAGTTGAATTAATTTCATCAGGGTGAGAGTGTTCTTTGTTTTTTAATTTGCACAGATTTAAATGATACGTAAATACTCGTATTTATAAAGGTTTTTGTGTGTGAGAGATTTAAAACCTTATTTGTTTAATTTATGACCATTTTATAACGACTTATAGAATCCATAACATACCAAATATTTAATTTAAAAGTCAGAGGCAATGTTTGATGTATTCCTAAGGAGAGCATATCCCAACTACACATCACCTTCAATGTAACTCACATATCATGAGGCATTAATTTAGAATCGAGTATACTTAAATTTAAAATTCAGAATATAGGTATAGAATAAATCTTATTCATTTCAAATACTATCCATGAGCTTAAATTAAAATACTCCCTTATTAAATTTGACCAGCTAATTCACGTTAGATTTATTTACTTAAAATACTCATAATTTAAAAGTCCACTGAAAAACATTTGGATGCTTTATTTAGGGAATAAAAACAATATTATTTTATGGAGGCAGTCAATGTCATTTACGTAAGCCCTGTGAGTTAATGATCAGAGTTATTATGTAGACTCTTATAGTATTGACATATTTTATTGGTGTAGTTTTGTCCAAATATAAAACTTATTATTTTTTGTGTATTTATGTGATATTTCAGGACACAAATCAGAATTCATCTTCATTATCATTATTTTAGGTGTAGGATTAAAAAAAATACACCGTAAATGGATAGTAATTATGCTATCTACAGTTTACATTCTAAACTCATGCCTAAGCTTAACTCCGGGATATATCATGTCACGAGATAATCGTGTCATGAGGAACATATCTTTCTAACAATGAGTGCCAACCGTCTTCTTCCAGGTGAATTTTTGCCAAACTTAGCTCATACAAATTCCATTATCATATTATATCAATATGGCCCCTCCAGACAAATGCATTTCCAATAAACACGCTACAAGGAATTAACGGTCCTTCTGATCATAAACTCGACTTCCTTGAGAATGTATCCTGTACGCATATATATAAACACTAGTGATAAAATACTTCCGTTCAGGATAGCTGGCTTATTTAAACTCTAACGTTCAAGACGGACATGAAATCTAGTTTTATTATCCATAAAGGATCCCTTGATAACTGTATAGGCAGGTATGAACCTCATGGTATAAATCCTGGCTTCCTTCAGCTTCAATGAACTTGGATATCTGTTAAAGAATAAATGGTTGTTTATTTGAACATGAAACTTTATTACCATAAGGTTGAATTGATTTCATGGCATTAATAATGTTTTTATCTATCATTAACGAATCTTGGACATTTGACAATCTTTAAATCGCATTTAGGCATGAACCATGGCTTTCTTATAAAGGTTGAATATATCAGAATGAGTCATAGTTTGCGGATTAACTCGGTTTGGAAATCTGTTTGTGTATGAATTTATCCAAGGGCTTTCTTGAGCATTAACAAATATGGACTCTATTCTAAAAAAAACATTTTTTCACATGCCTTTTTTTCTTGAGAATGAATCGATTTACTTACTATCTTTAAATCTGACTCACTTGAGTGTGAAGGGTTTGAACCAAATTGGAATATCCGTAAAGACTTTAAAGTATATTATTAAGAAGTTACTCCTGAGGTATTTGAGCATGAAATAACCATGGTCATCTGTTAAAGAATATATGAACCCTGTATATCAGAAAAGGCTGGATTAATCTTAGGGTGAAATACTTCGATTCCTCGAGGATAAAGGAAATATGGGTAGATCATAAAAAAAGGTTCTGAGCATCAAACCTAATTCCCCGAGGGTAAAATACTCTAAAATATTTAAAAACTTAAATTAATACCTTTACATAATCTCTGGCCTAACTGAAAAAAGACAAATCATGCTCAAGTATGTAGAGAAAGCCAATTCAATTATTTTATACTTCTTTATGATTTGATTTTAGAAATTTATGTTTTACTTAGATTAATAAAATTATTTTTGGTGTGTATTTCATAACCTTGTATCAGATCATTTTCACTTGCTTACTTAATTTATGGCAGTGTCTCTCACAGTTTTTACATTTTGAGCCCTCTCAACTCTCAAAGATGTACACGTCTGATACCCAACTATTTCATCTGCATATGGCGTTAATCTCACTGCAATTATATTTGATCAAATTTTATCATTTGTTCTTAAAAGGAAGATACCTCTAAAGTTATTAAGCTTTGTTTTCAATTCCCTAATGAAAATGGAGATTATTTTACTTACTTTTGATTCCTATTATATATATTCACGGTTCCGTATGGAACATATCAGTCATTAAATTTATATTACTATAATTTCACTAATTACCTCTATCAACTCATCTCAAATTGATTATTTACCAGGAGCGTTATGGTTTTTTAATGTCGTAATAGCTTATTTTAATTCATTAATATTTGATTCTGAGGATAATGTCTAAGCTATATGGATTTTGACAACTTAATCTAATTCGAATCCTTCATGAATTAGTCAAAATATGGCTTAGTTAGTTCCATCTACTTAAAACTTCGCTCGTATATGCCATCAGATTATTATCATATTTGAATAAATTTTCTCTAACCTGATAACTTTTTCTAAACCCATTAATACCTAAAAAAAAAAGTTCTCCAATATTGTTATACAAAGCTACGATTTACTTGTCGGTTTTATTGAGAAAATACATTTTAGGCTTAAATAACATAATTGCAAAGGCGGTAATGCTTAATTTTCATAGCGTTACACTATAAATGTTAAAATTATATCAACAAGTAATTCGGCAAGTATTTAATACCAGTAAACCCTAGCGGAGCTTTCGCAAATTCAACCTTCCCCCACCTCCAAAAAAATAATCTTTTGTTTACCTCTTTGTAAACAATATTTGATGTCATAATGCAATCATCTTGAATTTTTTGTTTATAATTTTCGGTAATTGATACCAAAATATTGTTAGATTTTTCTTTTAACTTAAAATTTAAACAAAAAATGTGATTTAACGTAAACTAAGTATGCAATGTCAGAAATCTGTAAAAAAAATCCTAGCCACTGATACCTTATTCATCGCTGTAGGCTTTGTATTAGTTGAGAAAAAAGGGATATTGACAACAACAAATAATATATAGGATTTTATATGTTGTTCTATCTTACTCATCCTTTAAATACTCGTAATATTGTTGTTACTGTTTCGTGATTCATCTACTGTATTTTTTGTAAATGTCCCCAGATGCAATCAAGAACTGAACAGGGTCTTTATAGGGTTAAGTTGTTTGTAATCAAGTATGTATTTATGCGTTTAGTATATGCTTTCTCAATAAGTCTGACAGAGAGCATTACAGGTTCAAGGTATAGTCAGAACTGAATAAATATTCCCACTATGTTTTGGGATAGGTTTATCAGTGCATCGATCCACGCGTCCACATCTGTTTGTCCAATATCAGTTCATTTGAGGTCGGAATTATTTCTGGTATATGCTCTATGAAAGTTTCAATACCTTCCCATATTGATAAGTGATATCAAATCTTTGGTTTACATCGTGATCATATACTCTTTTTTTCTGTTTGTCTGCCGTGCTACAGTTATAGGAGATATCAAACGAACTTGTTTTGGAGGGAATTTTTAAAATATAAACTATGCAATATTCTGGAAATGAATTCATAATGTATTTTCTACAGCACCATTTGGGTTTTATATAGACGAAAACAAACCATCATCAAGAAGTTGTGTGTTTGAAATATCTCAAAATATTGCCTTTATGTTTTCCATGACTCTTCCAGATTATGCTTATCTTTATTTGAACAATCTGTAAAATTCAATAAAGCTTTATTAGTGAATTTTCTTTGGTTGTCAATATATAAAAGAAATATTATTCCTGAACATCTCAACTAATACCCTCATTAGCTAGATTTCCATAGTAAAAACTAACTTTCCATATAATGGTTGAATTATGTGGTTTTTGAATTAAAATTACAAAGTTGGAGCTAATAGTTAAGCCCAAAGAATAATTATTATTTTGCAAGGCCATTTTGCTATTTATAGCAATAGCTAGAATATTATTATTGTATATTAGCATAAATAAATATACTTTTAGAAGTAATAATCAGAAGTTATTTAATAAAAATGATTCATACTGTACCATAATTATTTTTGTTTTAGAAGAGTTTCATTGTAGAAGATGGATGGTGACAAAATACTTGAGTAAAATAATTTTGCTCTGATCTTAGTAAGAAGATGGTGTTTCTCTATAATAAATGTCGACGTTACAATAATTGTATTATATATTCCCTTTATTTTAGTCATTATTGACATTCAAACAGATTATTTTTAATGCTATTATAAAACTATTACATTCTTATAGTAGTAATCTCATAATACTACTATTTGTTTATTGATTGTTAACAAGAATTATTTACATTGTTGCAACCTATAACGTTATTTAGTTAGTAACATTTCCTTTTTCAAATAGATTTTTTTTTACTATTAGTTAACAGATAGAAGAAATATACATAAAAATAATCAAGGATAAAATATTTGTATTATGTTTTATTTTCAACACGTCTTATTACTTTCAAAAATAATAAAGTTATTTGAAATTGAAAAGTATTATGTATGGCAAATCATTTTAAAAAGAAAAGATTTTTTTTATATATGAAATAATCTGAATTTTGAGAGAATGATTTTTTTATTTGAATAATTTAAAAAATAGTTCTAGTGATTTGGTTCAAAATGGTTATATGTCATTTTTTATATATTTTAATTAGTTATATATTTTTGTTATTCTAATAAAAACATATATTAATTTACCGATAGCTGGTTTGTGTAGAATTTGAAAATTTTATAAAATAGCTCTAACAATTTTTTTCAAAAATTGTATCGGTGGAATATTTTACATATTGATTCTTAATATTTCTAAAATAAATCAATTAGGGTAGTCTACTTACGCTAATTATAGAAAAATCGACCCTGAAGATTGAGTTAAAAATGGTTATCTGATATAGTTTTTCATGATAAATAAGTTTTTTATATTTTTTAACTACAAATTTAGGTTACCAATAACTAATATTTGAACCTTAGAAATTTTCAAAAGTATTGACCAATTTGTTTTAACATGTATTTATAAAATGTGTTTATTGTGATCAAGAAAATGATGTGTTTGTTTTTATGAGGAAAACTTACTTGAGGGTAGTTCACTTAAAATATATTTTTGAAAATTTTATAAAGCCTTGTGATTGTTTCGTACTAATTATTTTTCATGGTGGAGGTTCGTATAAACCAAAGCTCGTGAAGTACAAATATATTAAAATTTAATTGGGAATGTAATGTATCTTTTAAACAAACAAAACTATTTTTCAAAGCATTAACAATCATAACTATAGTAATCACACAGTCATAATTCACAAGTCATAAATCAAATTGAAAACATTGTTTTTTTACACAACATACAGCAGTAAATTTAATGGTACTATGGTGGTAATAAATTATGAAAAATAAAAAAAGTTGATTAGATATTTTCAACTCATAGCAATGTGTATTTTCAAGTAATAAATAAACAGCCCAATTTGTCAAAAAATAAATGTTAGTTTAGAAACTAAGTTTTGTGTTGATAAAAACAAGACTTTCTTTTTCAAGCATTCTCAGAGGTAAGTAAGCACATCTTTATTTCTCAAACACCGTAATTTATCAAACAAACCAAGTCGATATTATCACGGTTGAAATAAAAATTCTAAAACCTGTGTATTTTGTATTTTTTAGTTCTAATAAATTTTGAAAGCTAAATATAACGGTTTATGAAAAACGCTTAACCAAATGTAGAAAAGAGTATTAAAACTATAATAATAAGTATTTTTACTAAACATGGGGACTGAAGTTTATTATTCATTAAAAAATAGTCGGTACAGGTTAAATAACCATATAAAAAATCTGATCCAAAAAATGCAATAGTAATGAAATTAATTTTTTAAACCAAGAGTTGCTCCATAGCTGGCACTTAATTTACAGACAAAATTTCTTAATTTAAGCCCAGTGCTCACATCATCATTCCTTGTGCGAGATATTGGACAAGATCTTGGTCACATTGATTGAACACATGTTTTACACGAGTATTATTCACACAGCACATACGACAGCATACGATATTTGATCAATACAATGGCCTATTTCCCCCCTTTTCTTAAAGGTTTTGTAGACCCTACTAAATGGTTATTTAAAAAATGTATTTAGCATAAATATTTATTTGACCATCCCTAAAGACTATAGATATTAATAATTTTTTTTCCACTATCTCAAAACAATTTATTTTTGAGGTTCAAGCTCCTATAACTTTAATTTATATTTTTTTTAGATAAAGTGTTTGTCTGTTAATAAATATATAATCGTACACTAAACAAAATAGCCTATCTCACTTTATATCTAAAAGTTTGTTCATTAAAAATGGTGGATGTACATGAAGTGATATATTTCTTACAAAGTACAAGGTATTGTATACAGTGAGTTGTCAATTTCAAGCAAATCTTTTTACAATATTGTGTGTTCACAATGCACAATCTTGTGGCCACAATATATTGTACAATAAATGGTGTCGTATGTTTGGGGCTATAAATAAACTTTTGTACAAAAATAGTGACCAAACGAATTTTTTTGCAGGGCACTTTGGAACAAATTAATAAAAAGCAGATAAATCAAAATTAAAATTTTTATAAAATCTTGTGGGAAGGGATTGGGGCTGAGATAGTATATTTACATTTATTAATCATTAATAATGATTACATACATGGAAGTGTCAGTTTTTCAAAGTGTGGGAGGAAGGGAGGAGGGTCTGCCATGTATGTACCCCCTTTACCATTATGAATATATAATTTGTGAACCAACCTAATAGGAACCAATAAACATTTTTATTGCAACTTTTGCTACAAACGAAGAACAAATTATTAAAACTACAAAAACATTGATTTTTAAAAGTGTTAGGGAGAGGAGGGAAGGTATCTTCACGCACATAAATAGAAAGAATGTAAGTTTTGACTCTTGATTCTGGCCCATGCCTAGTAAGTTAATTACCACACAAAGCATACACCATCCAAGCTAGGGTCTATGGACGTAAAGGCTTTTGTTGAGACAGCTTTCTTTATAAACATTAAATTTGGACAGAGTGCAATTGACTATACTATATTTTCAAATAATTATAAAAGTAGCATATATATAACACCATATTTTAATGGTTATATTATGACTCATTTTTATCCTCTACAGTGTTTCCCATCATAATCGTTATTTGAGCTAAAAATAGATTTTAAGTCATCAACTCTGTTTTAGCTTGGTTTTCTGGAAATAACAATTTGAAAAATCCGGAAGGCAAGCTTTAAAGTTTCAAACTCATTTAAGCAATATTTTTACAGAACCGACATAGTCATTACTACACCACTGTAAGAATTTCTCGAACTTAATCTTATCTACCAACCACACAGGTAGGCTACGCATGCGGACTAAATGTCAGACTTGTAAATTCTTGTTTGCCAGTGACAGGCAGATCGGGGTTTGAAACTCGGCTGTGTACTGAGGTAGGAATGTTTTATATGGTTTCCCACACTCTATACACGCAAATGCGGGTACATTTCATTAACATTCTACAGCCATCAATTTTATTCCATTTAATTAAAAGTGTATAGCCAGGAAATGTAGCAAGACCCTGACTAAAAAAACTAATTACCCTATCTATGTTACTGTAAATGTTAAACTAAGACAGGCCAATTGCTTTAAAATTATCACAATTAAACTTGTAAATTGCAAACCAGATAATATTATACAGGATTATTTTATTGGGACTGAACAGTTATTAGGATTCTGGAATTTAATATGACCGGGAAACAGGAAAGGAACAGTTCCTTATTTCATGAAAAAGCAGACGACTTGGAAAAACCTATATACCCACCATCTGGCCAGATGGGCGCCGCACTGACGCACCATCTGCTTAGACATTAGTGGGGGAGCGTTTCTCGTCAGATTGTGTAAGCAAGTTGGTGGAAGAAGTATGATGTACTCTCTTGAAGAGCATGTGTTCATTGGGCGTCAGTAATGGGTGACCGGTTCCTTCAAACAATATCACAAGGAGTTTCTGAATAAACTTGGTGAGTTCACATACGAGTGGATGGTATAAGATGACGGAGGACATAATACAGGATGTGAAGCAGCGGTTATTGGCATCTACACAAAAATCTCTTCCGAAGCTATCATAAGAGACTGGACAACCGTATTAGACCTGTCAAAGAGCATACAAACAGTCAAAGACTAAGCCGTTTCGTATCACGGCTGTGAACTAACTAAAGCCATCCAACCATGCAAAGTGACTAGCGTATTGTCAGTGGTTTTCCCCAATTTTTCGCCGAAAATTCCACTCTCATGGACATGGTTTGCTGACAAAGCATGGTTCCATTAACCGTCTATGTAAACTCACAAAATACACGGGTGTGGGTAATTCATGAAGAAAAATTGCATCCAGCTAAAATTGGTGAATGGTTTGCAGTATCCCGTCACCATATCATTGGGGCAATCTTTTTTGAAGATACGGTAAGTACCGACCGATACTTGGAAATATTTACTGAGTTTTTGAACCAGCTGGATGATCAGGAACGTGCAGATGGCTACGTCCAACAGGGTGGTGCAACTTGCCACACTTCCATGGCATGGCAGAAATTTGCAGTTTTTTTTTTCAGAACAGTACTATCTCTAAAGACCTAAGGCCACCCAGGTCTCCCAACCTGATACCTCCAAATTTATTTCTCTTGGGACTTTTAAAAGGCGCGGTTTATCCCAACAATCCAAGGTCGATTGAGGAATTGAAAGATCATATCAGACGTAAAATTGCTGCATTACATCTTTGCCAATATGGAGCGTCGGGTGAATATGTGTCTGGACGTTGGTGTTGGGCACTTCCAGCATATTCTATGAGACATCCCTACTTATCATGGCCAAGGTATGTTTTCCATTATTCAAATGTGACTTTCCAATCATGAGTTAGTTTAAAAAAATAGGTGCTCAGTCTTGATTGAAGATATTTCATAACATAAAAAAAGAAATCTATGTGTATTATTAGTTGTCACTTTAGATTTTTTCTTCTGAAAAATTGCTAGGTCGCTGAAAATTTGAGGAAGTTGAATGGTATAAATCATAATCCGAGAAGTTTACCGCGTTAACCATTTTGATATTCTTTCATTCAAGTTGTTTAAGTTTTTATTCAAGTTGGAATTTATTTTTTTAGTAAATAACGTTGTAATTTCACTTTTAAAAAATGTGAAATAGAGGGAAATGTGTAATAAAGGTATTTTTGGTTTATTGTTTTGAATAAAGTGAAAACTAAAATTTTTCAAAATTTCTTTGGAATTTGAGCTCCGTGGCAAAAGGCTCAAGCGTGTTTTTCCGTTGAGAACGCGCGCGTGTGGCATATAAACCTTTATGCCAAACCATCTGATCGAGTAAATCAAGTAAAGAAAATTCAAATGCAATTAAAAGTTTATAATAATTATATCTAATCAAATCATTGATTAAATTTAGAAAAAATCATATTATAATTATTATTTATTGAACTTACGTGATATTGATTTAAAAATTATTTTCAATAGATTGATGTGATTTGAACCATATTTCTTCAATTATCTTTATATTATCAGACTGTACTCTTGACAATATCAAGTTACAAGATGTAGTATTTAAAAAAAATTAAAAAACTATATTTCAAAATGCAGCTTCTTAAGGGAGACAAATTTAAAAAAAAAAATGCTTACTGTTCTTGAGCGTTGAAATTCAAATAGTGATATCTTATTTTGCAATTGAGATAAACTCATTTTTAGAAAAGAATTATTAATCATAAGATGTGTAACTTTTGAAGGTGTCAAACTTATTTTTTATAAGTCTGAAATTATATGTTTTTAAATATGTTTTTAAATATAATTCGAAAATTAAAAGGTTGATTTGTTGTTTTTTGTCGCACATGATAAAATGATGTTTAAATATGCTTAGGTATGTATTATAAGCTCAAAAAAGATCAAATGATATTGAATACTGTTTAAAAATAGACACTTTTATTATCTAAGTATGATATTTAGTATTAATTTTTTCTTTTCAAATAATGGGTTTTTATGTTCATTTTATCCGAATAATGAGTTTAGATGTCCATTTTAGCTTATAGTAACACAATAAAAATACATAAGTTAGGTTATGTCTTCATTTTACCACTTAATTTTGAGGATATAATATTTAAAAGTAATGTTTTGTGTACATCATCTATCTTTTCACATTCTTAAAAATACAAAACCAACTGCAGAGGAAATTGCCGAAGTTTTTGCTCCTGAAGATGGTGCGCCACCACGACACTGTTGTGTGGTTTTGCATGGTAGACAAGGGTTCCCAAAAATGCTGTCAATGTTAAGCCCCCATTGTGATCCTTTGCTGCATCCACTCCTCTTTCCCTATGGCGAACTAGGTTGGGATCCCCAGTTGCAGCACATGGCCTTCGCAAGAAAAATAAACGCACTAGAAAGACTAGGCTTCAGTTTGTTTCGTATAGATTTGCTGTTCGTGAAGATTTCTCCCACATTCATGAGTCATATAAATTTTTTCAACAATAATAAGTAGATCAGTACTGCAGGGTAGAAGCACAGAGGCTGCAATACTTAAGAGACAACAACAACAAAAACTGCGTATAGACCAAATTCAAGGCCTACAAAATTTCCTAATGTCCCGTGCACACTAACAAGACCTATTAACAGGGAAATTTATACTTCTACTTTCTACTTTTCAAGGCAGTTCCCAAAATATATAGCAGAGCTAAAGGATGCTATGGCAATTGTTAAAAAATATGATAAAACTGAAATTTTCTTGATATTCACTTGCAATCCAAAAGGTCCTGACATAGCTTCTGCTATGATTTCACATAAAAAACAGCTGATCACCCTGATATTGTAGCTCACATGTTCTCAATTAACCTAAAAGATCTGAAAGGAGATTTGTTTAAGCAAAATGTTATTGGTCAAATGACGACGTACGTGTATGTAGTTGAGTTCAAAAAACGAGGACTTTCACATTGCCACATGCCGCTTACGCTCGAAAATACAGCCAAACTCAGAGAACAAGAGGACATGGATGATCTGGTTTCAACGGAACTTACCAACCCCATGCAGTATCCAAAGCTTCTTAACCCATTCATTCCCATCGCCCCAGCATTGGGGTGGTGAACTTTTTATTTTTTATATCCATCTATTTGGTTGTTCAGGAAAGTTCTCACTTTGTATTACTAGGTTGGCGATAGTTCAAACTGTTGGTAGCAGTTATTTCATCATAAAAAAATTATTTAAAAAAAAGTGTTGAAGTTAAGAAACAGCTTATTGAGGACATCATGTCAACAAAGAAAATGTAAGTCTATTGTCACTGTATTTTTTACTATTATAGTTATTTATTGTTTGTTTCCACTTTATTATTAGTTGATTTATTGTGCTTAATAGTAATATCACCACTAAATAAAATGTTACTCTGTAAATAGTAACAAATACATTGATGCCCCAATATAGGGGCGGTGGGAATGAATGAGTAGTTGGTTACTAGGTTTATATCATTTTATTTCTTGGATTTCAGGCTAACTCTATATTAATTAATTTCAATTTTGGATGATGATAACATATTAGAGGCAAAGGTCTTCATGGGCCCTCTTGAAAACCCCTTACTTAGTGATGAAGACTGTGAAGATGAAGATTTTATCAACCCAGACATCAATCATCTCAGTGGTAATCAACTTCGTGCTACAACAGAGTTGCACGCCAAGCACCTTCAAGACACAGGTATTGTTAGTACAATTATGGGCGAAGAAGATATTCCAGAAGAATACCTAGAAAATATTAACACACCAGATAATGAAAATAAGTCTAATAGAATAAAAACTATAACTCCTTGCCAAAAGTGGCAAGATATGGACTTGCCTTTAGCACCAGAACCAACTTGGGAACAGCCAGAATGGCTTCAAAATAATTATAGTCCTGTAGAGATTTTTGAAATGTTTTTTGACAATGAAGTACTAGAGCCCATAGTTAATTGTTCAAACAACTATGCTTTTCAGAAAGGTAATATAAATTTCAAGGTAACTATCAATGAAATCAAAGTGTTTTTAGGAATCCTCTTGTTGAGTGGATATTGCAGTGTACCAAGGTATCAAATGTATTGGGAAACTTCAAGTGATACTCATAATATAGCAGTCTCAAAAGCAATGTCAAGAAATACTTTTGAAGACATTTTGAAATATTTACATGTATGTGATAATTTAACACTAGATGAGAATGACAGATTTGGTAAAGTTCGTCCGCTCTGGTTGTTACTAAATAATAGGTGGTTACAAGCTTTCCCTAAAGATGCAAATGTATCAATTGATGAAGCAATGGTGCCATATTACGGTCGTCATGGTGCTAAACAACACATTCATTGTAAACCAATTCGTTTTGGCTACAAAGTGTGGTGTCTTTGTAGTCGCCTTGGCTATTTAGTTCAAGGGGAGCTCTATCAAGGTGCATATACAGGGAATACACATCCCGAGCTAGGAGTTATTGACTTAGTTGACAAACTTCCACATGGACAGTACAGCATATATATATAGATAATTTCTTTACTTCTGTTCGTCTACTAGAGGAACTAAAGAGTAAAGGCTACTACTGCACTGGCACTATTCGTTCGAATAGAATTGAGAAAGCATCCTTGGAAGAAGCATCTACTCTGAAGAAAAAAGTAAAAGGTTCTTACTCCCAGATGACAGATACAGATATTGGAATAACTTTGATAAGATTCCATGACAATCAATATTGTAACGGTTGCTTCTACTCTTCGAGGGGCTAAACCAATTGGTAAAGCAAGGAGATGGAGCCACAAAGAAAAGAAAAGAATTCAAATTGACCAGCCTGCCTGTATTATCAACTATAATTGTTATATGAGAGGAGTAGACAGACTCGACCAAAACATCTCGACTTACCTAGTAAATGTCCGCATGAAGAAGTGGTATTGGCAGATGATCATGTTTCCTTTCAATGCCTCTGTGAACAACGCATCGCAGTTGTATCGTTTGACATCCAAAGGAAAGGAAGATAAACTAGATCTACTAGGCTTCACTTCGATTCATTGTACAAACCTATCTATCTAAGTACAGCATAAGAGTAGCTCCAGGACCATCACCAAAACGTTTGAAAAAACGAGTGTTTGATAACATACGAATAGATGGGATCAATCGTGTGATTGTAAAGAGCATGACGCAAACTCGAAGTGTGGAGTGTCATAAAAATACAATTAAATGCAAGAAATGCAATGTTGGATGTCATGTACATTGTTCGGAGATGTTTCATTCTCGCTGAATCACTGCTAATGAAGCATAATATTGTAATTTTCCTACTCAATATGACCAAAATTAAATTGTAATAGCAAATAATCATTTTGTAGTAGTGTTTTAATCACTAATTTTAATAAAATTAATTTTTTACAACTATTTTATACACCTTTACCCTTTCTATCCCACCGCCCCATTAATGGGGAATGTCATTATTTCAAAATGGCGCC
Source organism: Timema californicum (assembly GCA_902141385.1). NCBI lineage: Eukaryota > Metazoa > Arthropoda > Insecta > Phasmatodea > Timematidae > Timema > Timema californicum. Next base: position 23,933 of record CABFOW010000871.1, on the reverse strand, counting down.
ATAAAAAATATTTGAAGTTATATTATTGTTATTATATCCTATTATAACCATACAAATGAATATTAAGACATTTACTAAAAAAAAAAGTTCTGGGAATAACTGGGTTAATATCGTCCTCCGACCAATGATGCATCCATGCGGTAGTTGGAATTTCACTTCACCATGCATAAAATATAAAATCTGCTGGAAAAACTTTCCCAAGGCATTTGCTAAAAGGACAGTCGACAACGTCAATGGCTATATTCTTATATATAATTTGATAAGCACATTTTCGGTAACAGAAATTACGAGGAAATGACTGAACAGATTTTGACAAACAAACACTCATTTTAACTATTAGGAGTCCAGGATATCGGAAAAAATAGTAGTTTTCCACGAATACCCAATTTTCACAAAGAATTTTCAGTTTTTAATGTTTTTATTAGTCACCATGAAAACCGTTATTTGCTGCATGGCTGTAAATCTCTAAATAAAATATACCCCTCTGGATAAAAAATAATAACTCAATCTTTATTTCTTGGTCCAAACACATCACAATTTTCTCTTTGGAGGAATAATTTTTTTTATGCTGGTCATAACACATCTAATTTTAGATTCCTAAACTAGGGAGGCTTTTTTTTATTAGAATCTGGTTATCGTTAATTCGCATTTAAATCAACAATATTGAGCATAATTATAAGATTAAAAGGTTAAGTTGTTAAATTCGTGAAAATATTGTCTAGTTAGGCAGTCTATTAATACTAGTCTTTTGAACTTAATATATAATACACTATTTCTGTTATTCCTTATAGTCAATGAAAATTTAAAAAAAAATTGAAAACAGAACGAAACTTTGTTGTTCAAGGTTGTTCAAATACTTAGAGAAAGATCTAAATAGAAAATTGCTGTTCATTCATGTGGGTAGTTCGTTTTCAGTTACCTATTAATAGAGAGTTTAAATCAATTCCATCCGGGGCCAAAAATCTGATCGTCGAATAAAGTCATTCAGTAAAGAGGTATAGCTTTTCCAGTTGAAAACGAATGACTACTTAAATGGCTTTCGTTGCTGAACAATTTAATCTCGTATTATTTTCTTACTACGTATAGTGAATAGTGAAATAACAATCGATTAATCCTTAAAGTTGCCTGATGCATAAGGTTACATTTACTAAATTAATAAATATACAAGACCTACTTAAAAATAATGTCTTAAAATGATATCTTAATGGACTAATAAAAGAGTAAACCTACATATGAAATTAGACACTTTAGGAGAGGTCATCTACTTACTATACAACACTTTATACCATAGTTGTTTAGTGCACGTTTCAAACTGTTTTGACCTACAGTGACGGGGCGTTTAACCATATACCTTCTTTGAGTGAATTGGGCTCAAATCAAGGTTGTATAAACATTTAGTATTTATGTGGTGATAAATAAGGGGAGGTGTGTGGTCTTTGAGTTGATTGTAACTGCAGAAACGAGTGTTAATATTCTCACTAACTGTATCTTTAAGCTAAAACTACGACATTGAGATAATTTAACACAGAAAATAGTAATACAAATTAGAAAACAGTTTGGTGAGTGATAACCTTAATGATGACTTTAACCCTAATCGTGTGTGTTCAAAATATAATGTTATGATAGATCATATATACATCAATACAGAACAATTGAAGCGTGCTCTGGAATAATGCTGTATGACACATTTTTCCCATTGCCTGGTTTCCAGTGGAATTGTGATGTTAAGCACTCTAGCTTTCTTTGGCTGTAATGATTTGGTGATATCTCACTAGATTGTGCTTCATACCTTCATCCATAGGTTGCAATTTTTGGCTGTGTCGCTGAAATAACGCTGTACAGTACAAATATGGCGGGGTAAGTGGTACTAATGTAAGTCCTAGCTGCATGAAACAGCTTAATAAAGTGCGAAAAAGGAAGCAAAATTTGAATTAATGGACGGATAACAAGAGAAAAAAGCTGAGGGATGATGGGGAAGCATATATTTCACGAAAAGGCAAACCAGTTCCTGCAATTACATCACCTAAAGAGGTGGGTGGAAGAATGCTGTATGGACCATAAGGAAACTTTTAAGGCCTAGGCCTGGAAATTAATATTTTATTTGCCTTGAATAAATAATTTAAATTGCACCATTTTTAATAGTCTTATTTAATCGCTGTTACCTAACTATTTCAAATTTGTTTTGTTTCATAGCTTGTATTATCTCACACGGTTATTGTTTTTCATGATCGAATATGCAACTTCCAGAGATATTTAAAAAATGGTTGTGAAAAGATAAAGTTGGACGAAATGTTGAAACCTTATGAAGATTTTTGTAATATAACACATGATGCTCATTCCTTGGTGTTAGTAAATTGCTTTGAAATGAAGGAACCAAGGAGAAGGGGGAAAAAGGAACACTGACGTAACTTCACGTAAACAAGCATCATACATGTACAACATAAATTGAAAAAAGTTATGTTAAAACACATTATTTGATACATTTTATATCACACAAAGAAGACTGCAGACCCTGCGAAAGAAATTGAAGGATGGTATCAGGCATCAGTATTCCAAAGGATGGGTGGGGAAAACATACTGTAACGTGGGGCGCACGTGACCTGGGAGGGTCACAGGTCGTTCACACGAGGACGTGTGAACCACGAGTTCTTTTAGAGATATTGGGGTATGCTGCAGACCAAACACGAATGAAAATGCCCACGGAATATTCAAAGTTTTAATTATTAAAATTACCACTTACATACACACACTGATTATCTGTATATCTAAATTAATTGTAACTAAACAAGTAATTAAGTAAAATAAAAAGAGCCTTAATCAAGTATGTAACTTAATAAACAAATAAAGCACNAGATTAAAAAGGATCCAGACACCTCCAGACGTGCCTCCGTCCTCCCCCCCCACACCCCCTCGGCCCCTATAATCCCCCAGTCAAGCGATAAGTTCTCTGCCTACCCGCTAGACAAGGAGGGAGACAGAGAGAACAAGGAGCGCAGCCACAAGGGCCAACAACGAGAACACGCTGTTAGACTCTAATCTTGTTACACCACAAATAGGCCCCATTCATCTTCCAATAGAAATATAAATCTAGTTAAACAGCATAGTTTTCCTAAGCAGCCCAATCACTACACAAGAAACAAATCTAACAAAGAATGTATCAGCCCTGATCTTAACTTGTGTGCAATGTTTCCCCTATTTAAGGATATATACACACATAAAGCTATTAGTCGAGCAGGTTATCAAGAGGAGCTTAATACATATTTCAGTCACTTAATATTCGGTGCTCGCAGATCAGATACCTGCAGATATTGTGACTTGTATAATAAGTTAATGGCCGCAGACAATAAGAGTGATAGCAAAAAAAAATCACTATTGAAAGTGATATACACCATTGTAAAGCAGACCAGTCATATCAGGCTTTGAAAAATGACCCCGAGACTGCCAAAAATAATAGCAATGTTGTTGTAATCTGTGTTGATCTACAACAAGTTCTTTTTTGTCCAACTTCAGCCCATTTCAAAAGGTTCTACCAGTGGCAGCTATCCTGTTCTTTGTGGTAGGGACTTTGCTGTAGTCGAGAAAAAGAAGAGAGTCTCCTAGGTTATGGTTCCAACTGAGTGTAAATATGTTATCGCAGAAGCATTTTGTAATTTTGTCTCTAGGTTAAATATTAAGGAAACGCAAGCTCATGATATCAAGGACATCACGTGTATTTAATCACGAATGACCAAACCAGCTGATCTCAAAATCACAGAAATAATGTGGCTCAAATTTTGCTCTAATGATCCATGTGCAATTTTCTCACAAAGCAGTCACACCATTCTCCAAGCATGGCAAAGGCATGTGGTATTCAAGAAACAGGGCAGGCGTTATAGTGCATCTTCTCCAGCATCACTATCATGTTTGTAATTGGGACCTCTTCCCAGTGGCGTCTCTTAGCTAAAACTAATGGGGATGCTTCTCCAGAAAATATTTAGCCTTTGTTTTAAAATTGTGTGAAAGGAAAAAAACATGTATAAAAAGAAAATGTATTCAGGAACTTGATAAAATCTTTACAAAAAACCAAACATTTTTATTTACTTAATACTTTAACTTAAATTGTTACAGTTCAAGCTTGATATATTCATTTAGAAATGAAATCCATTCTTTTGGTTTTATTTTGCGCAAAAAAGTTCAATAATTTTCTCCTTGATCTCTGGTTGACAATTGAGGAAATTTTTCTTCATTGATAGTACTGCAAGCGCATTTAGTATTTCTGTTAAATAAAAGAACCGAAAAAAAAGAATCAAATAGAATAGCTGGAAGCAGAATAATAAATTAATTCTTCACTCTTCTACACTTTATCACATTCAAGAGTATTATACACGGTTTTTAAGGACAACACACGCTGAGTAAAAAAAACTTCCTTCCACCATCACGCCAGAGCCAGCACTGCGAGAGCAACAGTGCTCTCTCTACCTGGCAGTCTCGCCTTCCTCCCCACTCCCCTCCTATGTGCGCATGCGCACAACAGTCAAACCCACGTCGCTGGCACTGTGAAGTGCACAGTTTCATACAAAACATTTTGTATCTTTTTCATAAACTGGAGGATGGCTACTGAAGTACAGACACTAAGCTTAAGGAATATATATTGTACTACAAAAATAAAGAAAGAATTAAAGAAAAAAGGACTCGTTATATTAAATGTTATTGATAATATAAGTGGAAATAGGGGGTGCTGCAGTTCCGCAGTGCCTATATACGAGCCGCCACTGCTTCTTCCAATCATAAAGGAGAAGAAGAACGGTTTACTTGATATCAGAAGATATTTAAAACCACAATATCAAGATTTCTACAGGGGACTGAACTGCGCAGATTAGCCCATTATTTTGTAGTTCTTGAGAAAGTGTGTGATTTGTTTTTTAAGTTGTAGGCTCAGTTAATTTTTAAGAATATTTTTTTCTGCAGCTGTTCCTACCATTTTGCTCTGAACTTTTGAGACTGATTTATAAGTTTAAGAGTTCCTACAAAATTCAAGTTGCAAATTTACCTATGACGTATATTTAAAAAAAAACACACTGGAGACAGTGATTTTAGCTGCACTTACCCGATTTAGTTTTTTGAATAAGATATTTTCATATATATATATATATTTATATTATATATATATATATATGTGTGTGTGTGTGTGTGAATGAAGATTTTCCTATTTTTTGATAGATACTTGAAATACTAATTTGTCAGTTTACATTTATGATTGACATGTTATTTGTTTAAAAAGAGTGCCTTTCAATGCAGGACTATCTCATATCAAAATCCAATGTAAATACATCAACCTATAAGAACACTCGTGAATAACTCTGCACGACTCATTTTTCACATTGTTGAACCTTGGTGCACTAAATCTGAATGGAATACATGGTGTGGAATAAAGCTGTAAGTCTTGTTGTATTCATCATTATTCCATTGTAGGAAAAACAAAAACATTTTTAAAACCTCCAAGAAATAAGATTTCTGCTTGGGAACGTTATATTTAGTTTACCTCGTGTGTATTTTACACTAGCATTATGTTAAAATATTGACATTTTTTCTTGTTGTAGGTTTGTTATGTTTTTTGTCTTTCCTGTAAAAATTGTATTTTGTTCCGTTCTGTATTATTCTAGAGCATGCTTCAATTTCAGTATATTTGTTTAACAGAAAGCATTTACAAATTCTATCAATTTATAGTTGATACATTCCTTCGTCATTAACCCCAAGTTAGCGCTAATATTTATATCATGCAATGTATTTAAAATGGATTAAAAAAATATATATCTGGATAGTCTTTTGTTTACCAAACTTTCATTGAGTATAAGGCCTATCTTTCATTGTTTATAGTTGTATCTCTTATAAGATTAGGCAATATCAGGTAGGAGGTGATTGCAACATTATGATGGGGTCATTTAGGGTCAATAACCTCGGTAACGATAAGCACAAGAAGGTACAAGTGCTTTGATATATCAGCGGAAGTGGGGCTCCCATGCATCATGGACCCAAAAATCTTGTCAAGCTAATTGAGTTACGTTTGACTGATACGCATGGTAAGGTACGGATTGTACATCACTTTCAGATACTTTTTAAATACATAATGGGTTGAAACAAACATATACACTCTCCCCACAACTTTGTAATATAGCCTTTGAGTATGTTATTAGGATAATGCAAGAGCGTAGGGAAGGTTTTACACTTAACAGTACAATGCAGCTATTTGGACATGCGTTATCATTTAAATTTGTTAGGTAAGAAGATATTGCAAGTAATTAAGAAATTTTACTAGAGGCTAGTAAAAAAATAGATTTATAAATGGACATTAAAAATTGTATGATCACAGAGAGAGCACATAATTATTAAGGATGATAATTTAAATATAGCAGCGAATAACATATTGTAACGTGGGGCGCACTTGACCTGGGAGGGTCACAGGTCGTTCACACGTGGACGTGTGAACCACGAGTTCTTTTATAGATATTGGGGTATGCTGCCGACCAAACACGAATGAAAATGCCCACGGAATATTCAAAGCTTTAATTATTAAAATTACCACTTACATACACAAACACCGGACTCGCTGGTCCACTCCCGTGCCGTACTCACTACTCCGGCACTCGCCACATGAACACTGGACTCGCCGGTCCACACTCTCGCACTGGGAACTCCCGGACTCATCAGTCGCGAACCAAGAACTGAACTGAGGCTACCTCTGAGCATGTGTTTATAGGGGTGGTGACAGCTGAGGGTCTGGAATCCTCCATTTCTAGATTAAAAAGGATCCAGACACCTCCAGACATGTCTCCGTCCTCCCCCCC